>SJYQ01001587.1:0-15405 GCA_006410935.1 Redunca redunca | reverse complement strand
TATACTGGGTTGAACTAATTTTATCGATCTAAAGAAAATTGTTCAGAGGTTTTGTTTTGTCACTTGTTGTGTTCACTTCCCTATGGTGTTTTTGTAATCAATTCATGATGATCCTATAATACTGGTCCCTGAGTTAATGAATCTAGAGTTCCTCAGAAAATGGTATAGAGAAAAGACAATCAATCATACTGTACTTTAAGAGGAAAAAAGGCAACAAAAGAACAAAATTTGATTTTCTTTATGCTATAAAGGCTTATCTATGCTTCTTTATAGCTTTATTAAATTTATTTTTCTAAATAAATTTAGAAATTTATTTGTCACTACTTTCCCCTTTAAGCTGACAGATCAGAACATTTTCTAGATTAAACCATCTAGATTACAAAACAAATAAACATCTACCCATCTCTTGTGTGTGTATATAGATATTATATGAATATATATATATATATCTACCATATATATTCTATTGCTAATTGCCTCCAACTTTGTGCCTTAAAACAACACACATTCATAATATCATAATTTCTTTAAATCAGGAATCTGAACATGACTTGGATGAGTCCTCTGCTCAGGATCTCAAATGCCTCTAATCAATGTGTCAGTCAGGTTGTATTCTCATCTGCAGGCAAAACTGTAAAAGAATTTACTTCCTAGATTTTTCAGATTGTTGTTTTTGTTGGTTAGTTGCTAAGTCCTCTCCAGCTCTTTTTGCTACTTAATGGACTGTAGCCTGCCAGGTTCCTTTTTCCATAAGATTTCTCTGGCAAGAATACTTGAGTGGGCTGCTATTTCCTATTCCAAGGGGTCTTCCCAACCCAGGTATCAAACCCACATGTCCTGCATTAGCAGGTGGTTTCTTTACCCCTGAGCCACCTGGGAACCATTTTCAGATTGTTTGCAGAATTTATTTCCTTGCAGGTTTAGGACTGAGAACCCCAGCATCTTGCTGGCTGTCTGCTGGTGACTGCTCTCAGCTTTAGCAGCAACCCTCAAATGTTAGCCACACATGCCTCTCAACATGAATTCTTACTTCTTCAAGGGTAATTAGAGAGACAGTCTCTAGAGTAAGTTTTTAGCAACGCACATTCTTATGTAGCTTAACATATTCACGGGAGTGACATTCCATCACTGTTGCCTTATACTATTGGTCATATTAAGAGCTGTCATTTAAGATCCTTTGTTCACACAGGTTTTCCATGATTCATTCATTTATTTGTTCTGTAGACATTCATGCAGAGGCTACTATGTGCCAGGTACTGGATTCTGGGCAAAGGCATTAAAACCAAGTTTTTCTAAACTTAAACAAATTGATATACTAGACTGTGAGAACAAAAGTTCTAATCTAAGTTCCTTGGTCAGAGATGTCATGAGCAATTTTGTGGAAATTTGTGAAGTTCCTGAAATTGTTTTGCAATTTATTTTCTCTCAGAGGCAGGTTATAAACATTTCATAGACCACAAAAAGAAGATTAAAAAAAAAGATATTGATTTTTGTAAGAAAGAAGATACTGGATACCAATAACATTAGTGAACTAGAAGAAATGCCAATTATAAGTGTAAAACAGATTTTTTTAAAGCATGTATTTATTTATTTGGCTGTGTTGGGTCTTAGTTTTGACACATGTGATCTTTGTTGCATCTTGCTGGATCTTTCCTTGCAGCCTATGGGCTTCTCTCTAGTTGTGACTCATGGGCTTAGTTGCCCCAAGGCACGTGGAGTCTTAGTTCCCCTACCAGGGATTGAACCTGTGTCTCCTGAATTGAAAAGTGGACTCTTAACTGCTGGACAACCAGGGAAGTCCCTAAAGTGGGGTTTAGAATAGAATGTCTTGAATAAGAAATCAATAACAAGTTCTACAAAGTGATACTTTAAACAAGTGACACTGGATGAACAGAAATTGAGTAAATAAAATATATGTGCGTGCCCCTGTGTATGTGTGTATATGTGAGCACCCGCTGGGCAGTGCGGGTTTCTTGGTGCTATGAATCGTTAAGGACAGTTGGGTAGACAGTGAATAGTTCAGTATTTTTGTAGCACAAGCTAGTTATGCTTAACTCTACCACATGGTCTCAGGTTCCTAACTTTCAAAATGGGATTATTAGTGTCTTTGAGATTATTGTTATAAAAACTATAGTTATTTGATATCAATAATCACTTAGCATAGTGTTTGAAACATAGATACTCAACAAATGGTTGATATTCACCTGTTCCAGTCTGTGATAAGAAATGAGCCTAAATTGAGATACAGGTTGGGACCAGATTTAGAATGATGGGCAGGATATGATATGTTCTAATTGAATATAGCCAATAAGAGAATAGAAAGACTTGTTAGTCCAAGATTTTAATTTGCTAGACTTATTAGAAAATTACACAAATAAATTAGAGAATATGAGATAAAAATTCAGGAAACTGTGTTTTAATTTATTTTTGGCTTTCCTGGGTCTTTGTTGCTGCACAGGGACTTTCTCTAGTTGTGGCAAGCAGGTGATACTATTTAGCTGTGGTGTGGGGGCTTACTATAGTGGCTTCTCTTAGGTGGAGCTTGGGTTTTAGACTTGTCGGCCTCAGTAGTTGTAGCGCAAGAGCTTAGTTTCCACGCGGCACATGGGGTCTTCCAGGACCAGGGCTCAAACCCATGTCCCCTGCACCAGCAGGTGGACCCCTAACCACTAGACAACCAAGGAAGTCCCAGGAAACAATTCTTAAAAAAACAAATAAATAAATATTTGCAAGACATAGGACGTTTTTTAGGAGCTAGGAGAATGACTGTGAGTTGGAAATTGGAAAATGACAATGTATAAGGTGAATGAAATTTGGGGAGTAACTATGGGAATTATGAGGATGGACAAGGAATCCAAGAAGGAAATTATGACACATCTTAACACTTAGGGCAGGCAAAGATGAGAGTAGAGTGGAGTGAGAGCAAAGAGTATTAAAAAAAAAAAGAGAGAGAGAGAAAAATAGGGTAAAGTCAAAAATATATTTGAAAGCTTTGGGGAGGTTTGAGTCCTATACACATTTAGTGTTGGCTTCTTTGGGGAGGCAATGTGGAGTTGTTATTAAGAGCACAGACTGTGGATTCAGAGTATTTAACTCAATGATCCTGGGTCCACCGGACCGTTAGCGTATGATACAGGTTTGATTTACAGGTACCTTTAATATTGTATTATTATTATTAGCAATAGAGAGTGCAAATGTTAATATGTAGATAAATCAAAGCATGTATCTTAAATATTTAGCAAAAGTTGTCAATTAAGTTTTCAAAATTACCATGTTGAGTTTTAAAATGCAAAATCATTGTTATACCCTAGAAGATAAATATTCTAAAAAAGTGTTTCAAATTCTGAATACTTTATATCTTAAATTCCTTTCATGTGACTGTTTTCATACTTATCATATTTGATGGGCAGTTCCAAAACATCATTGTTTGCTAAAGACTGATAAATGTATACAATAAAGTATATGTTTATGCTCCAGTATATTCATTATTTCACTTTAAATAAATTATGTTCACCTTGTGACTTTAAAGTATTTATTAGAATATTAATTATTCACAATATACTTTTGTTTTATTACTGTTTCATTTTTAAGAGGATTGCAATGAGATGATTTTATGTATTATTACTTGAAGTAGTCAGAAGATGGCTGTAAAACCAGCAGGAACACAAGGTTTCTCTGCTGGCAAGTTTTAGATCTCATCAATTTCAAGTGTGACTTTAATCTCAAAAAGAATTATCTTTAAATACACATTTATTATAAATATTTAAAAGTTGTTAGTAATATTCTTTTGCATTTGAGCTTATAGGAGTCACTGAAATAGTATGTTCTGTGCTGTAGCAGAAAAATCTGTAGGAACAATACGCCTCCTAGTGTAAGTGATGGGTAATGTCAGCTTTCATTCCTGTACTGAGAAGAATTGTATTTCCATAGCTACCAGCTGCCTTGTGAATCTCCAAAGGGTGGGTAAAGAGGAATGGCCCCAGTTAACTCTGAATTGTGGTCTGCCTTAGAGGGGAAAAAATAATATATATATATATCTATATATATTTAAATTCTTCCTATATCAGTGTTTATAGTAATTTGAGTATTGTAAGTGATAGATAACTAGATAAGCAAATCAGTAGCTATATCTAAAAATAAGGAGTTACTGGTTTCAGTAACTGTTAGAAATATTTTAAAGCCATCTTATAAGAAAAACATGGAAATAAATTACCAGTTTAAAAAAATATATATATATACTCAAAATCAAACTAGTGTTTTTTATTTTATCCTGATATAGAAAAAAAAAAAATAGAGGGAAAAAAAACTGTCTAGGGTTTAAAATGATTGAAATTTTTGAAGAAACCACAGATACTTGTCTCAAATGTCCCAAATTAACCTTACCACTATTTTGACACATGTTTCTGTCAGTGGATTGAGAATTATTCTGCTTAGTGTGAGTGCAAAATACATGGATGCCCAGATTTTGATAACTCTTAAATTGCCAGATAAAATACAGGATGGTCAGTTAAATTTGAATTTCATATGAACAATAAATTTTTCAGTCTAATTATATCCCAAATATTATAATATTGCAGTTTCTTGCAATATTTGGGACATACTTACACTGATTTAAGCATCCATTCTGCATTTTATTTTTTCTGAACCTGGCAACTCTACTTAAAATATAATGATTTAATAAAATAGTATTAAATGAATTAAATCATATAATTAAAGTATTATGAGGAAGTTTACTGATGGCATGCATCTAATTACAGTTAAAATTGGGGGCAATGATTAGTCAACCTTACTTAAAGTTGGACTTCGCTGGTGGTTCAGTGGTAAAGAATCCACCTGAAATGCAGGATGTGTAGTAGGCACAGATTCAGTCCCTAGGTGAGGAGGATCCCTTGGAGGAAGGCATGGCTACCTACTCCAGTATTCTTGCCTGGAGAATTCTATTGACGGAGGAGCCTGGTGGGATACAGTCCATGGGGTCTCAAAGAGTAGGACACAACTAAGTGACCAAGCACAGCACAACACATGTTAGAGACAGTTCTGCGATACTTCCCCAGATAGAGATGTTATTTCTTTACTTTAAAAAAAAAGCATCAGTTCATAGTATCCAGAAAATAATCATCAGGTCCGGAAAATAATCATAATGTTAGAGGCTCAGTGTGTGCTTGTATTCAACAATATAAATTCATCACTCCACCACTGAATATATATATTGGTCTTTCCCTGATTGTTGCAAACAGAGAAATTCTGGTTAAAGATTTGGATGCATGATTTTTTTGTTGTTCAAAGTCTGTTTGATACAACATATTTTATAATTCTTTAGGTGTTCATTGACTTTTACATACTTTATTTGCCTTCAGGATCTAATCTATAATTTGGGGGATCTGATTGCTTTGAAGGAAAACTATCTCAACATGGGTAGAAGATAGAGAGAGGGAGAGAGGAGGGAAGCAGAAGAGGCAGAGTTTCAATCTGTCTGAAATTTTAAGGCTTTTTTGCATATCTTAGTAAAGATATCCACCTAGAATACATAAATACATTTTTTTAAGACTTCTCAGGTAAGATGCTGAGAGGAAATGTCTGGAGTACCATTAGACTGAGTACATATAAATGCCTCTTCTGTTTGTCCAGCTTCATGACCTTGGGTGGGTTACTCTGCTCCGATGGCCTCATCTGCAGCAGAGGATGAGCATAAGACTTGTAACTCATAAACTTGTACAGAATTTCAGGCGAATGCAAGTGACTCAGAACAGTTCTAGGTTCACCGTAAGTCTGTTAGTTATGTTATGTTATGTTATGTTAGTATTATTGTAAGCTATGGTAGTATTATTGTAAGAATTAAGTCAAACTAAAGTTATTTAATCAAACCCTTTGGCTTCAATTTTGTCCCTGTAATTGATATACAAGGAAAGAAATCTGAGATTTATCCTCCTAAATTCCAGTTCCTTCCTGGCTAGTTGAGGAAAGATGGGTGTTTCTTTTTTAGTGTATCAAGATAACATTTTAGCTCTGCATTTCATTCTACTTGCATAGGCAGTCAAACTTTGTTTTTAAAATTTTCGCACCAGTTATTTAAAGTATTACATAGATTTAGTCTGAAAGAGCTTTTGAATGGAGAGAATTTGGCACTTCTATAGGATCACGCCAAGCATCCACAAATAGGTTTAGCTGGTTACATGTAGTTATATATGAGGGATATTAATAAAAATCTTATTATATTCCAGATTCCAGGAACTAAATCTTATTATGAATTTTGAGCTGTTACAGGACTATTTCTACTAATTGGCCAGAAAACTCTTTATTTCTTTGTAATTAGTAATAACCTCACTCTCAGATCTACAAACAGGCAATATACTGTACTTGGGCAAATTTGCCAGTTAATCTCTGCAAATTAAAAGCGCAGTTAAAAATAACGTAATAACAATCTTGATTTAAATGCTCATTAGAAGGAAAGAATTAAACCATAAACTTCCTAACTGCAGGCGCTGGTTTCATTGATTATTTTTCCCCCCATGTTTTTGTGTTTTGACATTAACAGGTATTTTATCATTTCTGAGCGTTCAAACGAAAAAACCTTTTACACTAGGAATAAAATAAGAAAACCTGAACTAGCTTTTAAAATATTCCAGGAATGTAAAAAAAGTTTCTTTAGTCGAGGAAGGGATTATATTATATTTTGTTTTTAAAGATGCTTTCATAGTCTGAACACAAAATGACAATCGTGAGACTATGTGTAGGAACCAAAAATAGATAGAGAGTTCCAACAAAACAACCAGCCCAGGCTCAGGAAAGGTAGCATCCTATCACAGGAAAAGTGGCAATTCCTTGGAATATTTCCTCAAGGCCTCTTTTTGTTAGGGAAATATATATTTTTAAATGAAATAAAAAAGGAATCTTCATTCAGAAGAGGATGTTGAGTTCTGGTTTAAGCTCCTTAAGAAATAGCTATAGAAAGAATATCTCACAGTAACTCTTCAGTAATCTCTCCTAAGTCAGAACTATTGTACAGTAAGAGATTATGATTTAAAATAAGAAGTTCAGGTATTTTGAGCCAGAAATACCAATACTCCACGTGCAGTAAAATCCTCACCTAAGCGACAAGCAACATAAGAAAGTGAGAAGGGAAATTAGCCTATAGTCTCCCAATTTTATGTGATGCTAGCACAGTCAGAGAGCTTTAGTTCTTTAGTTCTACCATTGTCCTGAAAGGTATAGATGATGTGAAGGTATTTCATGATGTGCAGGGCCATGGGAAGACCTGTTTAAAATAAGGCAAATCGAGGTGGACACTGGCCCTATACTTTCTACTTGTCAACTCTTGTGTCTCCTCTCTCAGTACCTCTCTGTCTCTCTTTCACATGCGTGCTGATTCTTTATGATAATAATATAATTACCTTAAAGAGAGGATGTTATAAATATTAAAAATGATGTAAGCAAAATGTCGTGAATAAAGTCTGACAAATAATAGCTGAAAAGTGTCAGTGTTACTGTAAGTAAGGAATGCCTTCTCTTCTTGTTGTATCAGTGTTCTCACTTCTCATCCTTCCGTGTGATGCTTCTAATCAAATTTGAGTTGGTAGACTGCAGAGACAATTTGATTAAGTAAATGAGGAAAAACCTGTGGGATATTTCCATGAATGATGTGTTAGTGCATTTTAAAGAACATAGGGACATAAAATTCAGCTGTTCTGACATTTTTATTTACTTTCTAGTTCTCAAAAAGAGTTACATTTAATGGTTTTTTTTTCAAATATGAAATCAGAGGAAAAACAATATGAATGATTATAATAGTTTAGGTGGTACTGAATGAAAGGCTTTGAGCCACCAGGGAAGGCTTAAAATTCTTAAATGATCAGCTATTCAAAATAATCTGCCAAATATATATAGAAAGTATATACTTTCACAGTCTTTAAAGCTAAAAGNTTCTATTATGTTTATCTTTACATGATAAAAATTCATAAATTATTCATGGTACACTAATAAACATTTGAGTTTTAGTAATAGTAACCTGTGGAAAACATTGCTGTCAAGATACAATGACAAAATAAAACATTCATTTTTATAATGCGTAATATTTTCAAGTTAACAAAATATATGTTTTTAGAAATTTACTTTATATATTGTACTCAAAATGCTATTGATATAGAAATCAGGTTTTCTATTTCATTTGGACTGTTTTTCTATTTTCCTTATATCTCTGAATTGCTTGTTTATTTGGCCTCAAATGAACTGCAGGCAGACAGTACTGATTCATGGTTAGAGAGCCTACTTGGCATTGACTTTCTCATTTTCACTGAATTGCATGGGCACCTGGAATAAAGTGTTTCTTTTCTCCATGACTAAGCATCCCCTTCCTCTCTGACATTAGCTACAGTGTGCTTACCTTCCACAGCTCATCATAGATTCACAGTTCTGCTGATGCAAACTCAGAGATCTTACACAGGATGCACCAAGTTGGGGTCTCAATGGAATAAAAGGCAGAGGGTAAGGGAGACCTTGAGGGGTCCCTTAGTCAATTCCTTTGCTAAAATTCAAGGTTATATTCTATAGAGATCAGCTCCTTCATCTTTTCCTTATTGACAGTTACATTTTCCTCATCTCACAATTTTCAAGATACTGATTTTGATCCAAAATATTTTAAATCTATTTCCCAACTATCTTAGGAATGGCTACTTCCTATTTTATCCTATTGATGATGGGGGAAGTCAGATGGAGCAGCATGCCTAAAGAGTCCCTCAGTTTGATTCTGGGTCTGAGGGCAGAGCTGTTTTCTATTAGCCTTTAGGTGAGGTTCAAACTGTCTATTCCCATTGCCTCTTTCCTAGCAAATTACTTTGGGGAACTGGAGGTCTGAGGGAACGATGTGACTTGTCTTATTATTTGAAAAAGCTGGAACAAAACATTAAGTATAATGCTGTCTCTCTGTACCAGTAAAACAAAATGAAGATACTTTTTTAATACTTAATTTTGTTGTTTTATTTTAAAATGTGTGTGATCATAAATATGTGGGATTTTGTACTTATTTAAAGGTCTATAGTCTCCTTAAAGTTTTGGATGTTGGAATGTTTCCCTAGGCAGTAAGAGCAGCTTATGGAAATTATACAATGCATTAAAAGTTTAATCTTAAACCTAATGATACTCTATAAACTCTTTATAATCAGTATGATAGACATTTAAATTACAGTTATACTGAAATATTTTTATCAGCTTTTATATGTAGCTCTATCTCTACCTAGAGAGGACAAATATGCCAAAAAATACCAGTTATGAAACACCTTCCTACTCAGATGGTCACAGAGAAGCAAATTTCTTCTTTGCACACTCCTTTTATTGTGTCATTCTCTCATTCAAATGTCTTCAGTTATTTTTTAAATTCTTTCATTTATTCCAAAGTTTTCATTTTTTAATTTATTTATTCAGACATCTGGAAAATTTTCTGAATGCTCACTACATTGCAGGATGTTTGAAAAAGCATCTTAAAATGTGCAATATTTTATTTGCTTTAGTTTGCTAAGTATTGCTCAATTTATTCATGTTTTCTATGCAAAAGATAATTATGTATAAAATATGTAATCACATAATAATAATTAAATAAATTATTAAATACTCCCACAAATGACCACTTCCTTTACTGAAAAGTTTCCTCAGTCATTTTGATTATTACTTAGGTGTATGCTTTCCTGGTGGCTCAGAGGCTAAAGCGTCTGCCTGCAATGCGGGAGATCCGCGTTAGATCCCTGGATTGGGAAGATCCCCTGCAGAAGGCAATGGCAACCCACTCCAGTATTCTTGCCTGGAGAATCCCATGGATAGGGGAACCCGGTGGGTTACAGTCTATGGGGTCGCAAAGAGCTGGGCACAGCTGAGCGACCTACACACACACGTGTGCGAGCACACACACACGTGTGCGAGCACGCACACACACACCCCCACACCCACGTACAAGTTTGAAAATGTTGCTGCTTTACAGTATCCAACTATTTGCATTATATCCCTTCAAAACATGTTTAGATTTTGCAACTATTTGCCCATAAATCAATTGAATCATGTAAATTTTGAGATTGATCTACTATTTCTGTGAGGTCACTAATCTTTAGGTATATAAAAGTTGACCCAGCGTCTTTATGTAAGTAAAGTAATTAATTAGGGCAGCACAAAAATTAGGAATTACTTTAGTAAAATGCAGTATTTAACGCCTAAGAAGGCTTTATTTTGCCTCTACTATGAGTAGTTTAATTCTTAAAGGCCTCATAATTTTTTCTTCCAAGTACTATAATTACTACCACATGGTTTATGAAAGAAAAGTAGGAAACACTATATAATTTGTAACACAGTTTGAACTTTAGAAATATTTACCATTTACTGAGTGCTTAAAATGTGCTAGTGTGCATGCTCAGTTCTCAGTCATCTCCAGCCCTTTTGGACGCCACAATCTGTAGCTGTCCAGGCTTCTCTGTCTGCAGGGTTTTCCAGGCAAGATACTGGAGTGGATTGCCATTTCCTTCTCCAGGAGATCTGAACCCACTTCTCCTGCATTGTACGTGGGTTCCTTGCTGCTGAGTCATCTGGAAGCCCAGAATGTGTTAGGCACTGATACAAATTATTTTCATGGCTGAAATCAATCTATCTTGAATATTTCCCCAAACAAACAAACGGGCTTACATACATGAACTGTTGTATGAAAGTCACAATACTAATGAGTAGAGGATAAGGTCTTGAATTTAACTTTAACTATTAACTAATATTTGATTTTAATCTAAATATTTTAAAATTAATCTAATAGTGTTTCAGTGGGGATATTTAGTATTTTAAGAGATCCATTGAAAATCACTCAATTTTGAACTCTTTTGACTATGAGTAAGATCTGCACTCTCAGACTGATCATTAATTAGAAGAGTTTGTCTTTCATATCATACAAAAGAATCATTGCAATTTTAATGTAAATGTGCAGAAATATTAATACAATGGCTTTCATTCCTTTTTAACTTCTGTTTAAGCAATGTTTAGATAATTTTGGTATGAATTATCAAGCTTCAAATAAAAGAGACATGCGACTACTTGGGCTAGGATGACCTACTTAAAAAAAAAAAAAAAGCCATCCCATTATGTTGGAAATAAAAATACAGGATCCAGTTATTTTTGAATTTCAGATAAACGATGAATACATTTTACATGTACCGTGAATGATCCGGGACATGCTCATACTACAGGAATATTTATGTCTATCTCAAATTCAAATTTAACTAGATATCCTGTATTTTATCTGGCAAACTTACACCTACTAAAAAATATTGATTATGCCTTTCTGTGATTAATGATACCATATACAGATCTGGACCATCATTACAATAAGAGCATTAAAAAGACCTACTAATTTATCCAGTCTTCCTAAGAAGCAAGTGGACTTCACTCCAGAATTGCAGTACTATTCCCTTCAGCATATTTTGCCAAGCACTTGTTGCCCTATAGCATATTTAGGAGTTTCCCCAATTAGAATGGAAGCTTTATGAGAAGTTTTGTTTAGTATTGTACCTCCAGTGCCTAGAACAATGCCTACCACACAAGAAATACTCAACAAATATGTGTTGAAGAAATGGATGAATAAATATGAAAAATGCTCATTGCAGTTTATACTCACTTTAGGTATTCAGCATATATTCAGGAGGGAAATGTATACATTTTCCTTACCACTGATTGATAGACAACACAAAAAATGTTGACTCTATTCTAGAGGCAGTGAATCGGCTATTTGTTTTCACTGCCTGTCCTCCTAATTTTGATTTTGTGTGGGAAAAAATGTGTACAGGTGAGTTTTGTTCCTCTGCAAGCTCTATCCTTTGTCTATCCTTCATAGATGAAAGGGCTGCGTACATCTTGAAGAGCTGCATCAATGCTGAAGGCAGCCCTTTGATTTCCTCTTCACTCCCCCAAACTGCATTTTAGATCCTGCAAATTTTGGAAGACCCTAAAGGAGTTGGATGCCTCTATTATCCAGAATAATGAATTGTACTTGAAAAACTGTACTCAGTCAATGTTACCCTTGGGGGGAAAAATGGCACTGGAACATGATAAATGAATACTTCTATCCAACACTGGGAATTATAGAAGAGAAACTGAAGTCATTTGGGCCACACATGACACTGTATAATATTGCTTTTGCATCATCAAGTCTATTAATATACTGTATGGAAAACATGTTTATTTATCTGGCAAAATTGTTAAATAAATAAAACTGCTAAATAAATAATCAGAGAGTCAGTTCTGCTGAATAGTCTGTCATGTGGACACTTCATTTACTGTTTAGCTGAAGGCTGAACAGGACAGAGTAGGAGCCAAGTAGACAATAACTTTTAAATATAGATGAGGCTTTGTTATTAAGCCTACAGTTCAATATTTGTAAGAGCTGCTACTAAAAGTCACAAATCGTCCTTTGGTATTTTATCCTTTGTCTCCTTTTGTATCTTTCCTTTCAGAACTTTAACTCTTAAGCTTTGAATTCAACACTGCAAAATATCATAGGAAACACATACAAGGGCTTTGATGTACTCTGCATATAAGTTAAATAATCAGAGTGACAATATACAGTCTTGATGTACTGCTTTTCCTATTTGGAACCAGTCTGTTGTTCCATGTCCAGTTCTAACTGTTGCTTCCTGACCTGCATATAGGTTTCTCAAGAGGCAGGTCAGGTGGTCTCGTATTCCCATCTCTTGAAGAATTTCCCACAGTTTATTGTGATCTATATAGTCAAAGCCTTTGGCATAGTCAAAAAAGCAGAAATAGATATTTTTCTGGAACTCCCTTGTTTTTTCAATGATCCAGCGGATGTTGGCAATTTGAACTCTGGTTCCTCTGCCTTTTCTAAAACCAGCTTGAACATCTGAAAGTTCAAGGTTCACATATTGCTGAAGCCTGGCTTGGAGAATTTTGAGCATTACTTTACTAGTGTGTGAGATGTGTACAATTGTGCGGTAGTTTGAGCATTTCTTGGCATTGCCTTTCTTTGGGATTGGAATGAAAACTGACCTTTTCCAGTCCTGTGGCCACTGCTGAGTTTTCCAAATTTGCTGGCATATTGAGTGTAGCACTTTCACAGCATCATCTTTCAGGATTTGAAATAGCTCAACTGGAATTCCATCACCTCCACTAGCTTTGTTTGTAGTGATGTTTTCTAAGGCCCACTTGACTTCGCATTCCAGGATGTCTGGCTCTAGATGAGTGATCACACCATTGTGATTATCTTGGTTGTGAAGATCTTTTTTGTACAGTTCTCCTGTGTATTCTTGCCACCTCTTCTTAATATCGTCTGTTTCTGTTAGGTCCATACCATTGCTGTCCTCTATTGAGCCCATCTTTGCATGAAATGTTCCCTTGGTATCTCTAATTTTCTTGAAGAGATCTCTAGTCTTTCCCATTCTGTTAGATTTATATTAATTAGGAGAATAATACTAAATTTTATAGAAATAGGCATATAATTAGTAATAGACAATAATTTATCTGAAGTCGTAGACATTTCTGTTTTACATTTAGGTAACCTTGTGGCTCAGCTGGCAAAGAATCTGCCTGCTATGGGGGAGACATGGGTTCGATCCCTAGGTTGGGAAGATCCCCTGGAGAAGGGAAAGGCTACCCACTCCAGTATTCTGGCCTGGAGAATTCCATGAACTGTATAACCCATGGGGTCACAGGGAATCGGACACAACTGAGTGACTTTCGCTTATCGCTTAACAGAAAATGGGGTTCCCAGGTAGCTCAGGTGGTAAAGAATCGGTCTGCAATGCAGGTTCAGTCCCTGGGCTGAAAGGATCCCCTGCAGAAGTGATAGGCTACCCACTCCAGTATTCTTGGCCTTCCCTGGTGGCTCAGACAGTAAATAATCTTCCTGCAATTCAGGAGACACCAGTCCAACCCCTGGGTTGGGACGATGCCTTGGAGGAGGGCATGCCAACGCTCTCCAGTATTCTTGCCTTGAGAACCCCCATGGACAGAGGAGTCTACAGTCTATGGGGTCTCAAAGAGTTGGACACAACTGAGCGACTAAGCACAGGACAGCAGAACAGAAACTATAAACTGAATAAAAATAATTATTTGTCCCATCATCACAATGAATTAATAAAAATAAATACATAATTGCTTACATATACATTTAAATTATCTTTTATAATAGTTTATTGTAAAAAGAAATATTATATTATGAAAGACCACACATTGAATCAATGAAAATATATTAATTAAAGCTCAGTCTTTTAATGTTCAATGTATGAATATCCGTGTCNTCTAATTTGCAAATGCAAACTCATATATTTCTATGGAATTTCCTGGATGTACACTGAATACATTGAAATAAGTTTTAATGACCTAAGCTATTACTGTACTTTGTAGGTGGAAAAAAATCTCTCATAGTATAAGCAAGGATATTTAGAATTTTGGAAGATGCCAGGGGATCTTTCTGACCCAGAAATTGAAATGGGGTTTCCTTCATTTCAGGTGGATTCTTTAACAGCTGAGCTACCAAGGAAGCCTACTCAAGGAGTTATACCTTGTTAAATTCAAATTAACTTAAATGAAAAAATTAGGGCCATTTTTATGGTTATCACACCCACATTCTTCAAGTTAAAAGGCCAGTAATCTCCTCTATAAATTAGCTAAGCTCTATAAACTCTATTTGATTTCTACATGCTTAATAGTCAATCTGTACATAATCATAACTAGCCCTGAGGTAAGTATAATCCTTAAGCTTTTTAGCTTTGCTTTTCTTTATTAAATACCTATGACTTATTTTCTTGAGTATACTCTTAGAATATTTCTACCTGGTAAAACAATCTTCTGAAAAAATATCAATACAAATAACATGCTCCATATGTTAAAGTAGTTTACTTTATTTTATTGTGATGATAATGGCAACAGCAACATGAATGATACTTCATGGCAAATAGATGGGGAAACATTGGAAACAGTGACAGACTTTATTTTGAGGGGCTCCAAAATCACTGTAGATGGTGAAATTAAAAGATGCTTGCTCCTTTGAAGAAAAGTTATGACCAACCTAGACAGCATATTAAAAAACAGAGACATTACTTTGCTTACAAAACTCTGTCTAGTCAAAGCTATGGCTTTTCCAGTAGTCATGTATGGATCTGAGAGCTGGACTATAAAGAAAGCTGAGCACAGAAGACTTAATGCTTTTGAACTGTGGTGTTGGAGAAGTCTCTTGAGAGTCCCTTGTACAACAGGAGATCCAACCAGTTCATCCTAAAGGAAATCATTCCTGAATATTCATTGGGAGGACTGATACTGAAGCTGAAACTGTTAATACTTTGGCCACCAGATGTGAAAAACTGACTCATTTGAAAAGCCCAGATTACTGTACCCAGCAAGGATCTCATTCAAATACGAAGGAGAAATCAA
>SJYQ01001586.1:36839-54534 GCA_006410935.1 Redunca redunca | reverse complement strand
CCAATATAGTATACTAACGCATATATATGGAATTTAGAAAGATGGGGATGATGACCCTGTATGCAAGACAACAAAAGAGACTCAGATCTATAGAGCAGACTTTTGGACTCTGGGGGAGAGAGAGAGGGAGAGGGTGGGATGAGATGGGAGAATGGCATTGAAACATGTATACTATCAAGTAAGAAATGAATCGCCAGTCGATATCCGATGCAGGATGCAGGATGCTTGGGACTGGTGCAAGGAGAGGACCCAGAGAGATGGTATGGGGTGGGAGGTGGGAAGGGATTCTTGTTTGGGAACGCTTGTACACTCGTGGTGAATTCATGTAAATGTTTGGCAAAAGCAATACAGTAATGTAAAGTAAACTAAAGTTAAAATAAAAATTTCAAAAAAATAAAATAAAATAAAGAAACTAATGAAGAAAAAAAATTTAAAAAAAAGAAATCAGCTAGTAATCTTATTGATGCTTCCTTTCTATGATCTCCCTTTCTTTTCTCTTGCTACTTTCAAAACTGTCTCTCTCTCTCTTTTTTAAGGTTTGATTTGTCAGTGAAATCCTCTTTGGACTAAATATCATTTTGGATCTTTCATTTGTAGGCACTTGGTTGTCCATATTTGTCTCCAGATTTGGAAAACTTTCAGTCACTATCTCTTTCAATAAATGTTCTCCTCTTTCTCCCTCTTTTCTATATCTGAAACTCCCATAATGAAAATATTAGTTCATTTGATGGTATATCATAAATGTCATGGACTTGCTCAGATATTTTTTTATTCTGCTTGTTTAAATATGATGCTGACACTTTCATTTCATTCAATTTATTCTTCAGGTCTTGAATTTTTGCATTTTTTAATGGTTTCTCTCTCTGTGTTGAACTTTTCATTTTACATACATATTTATTCCTGATCTCATTGAGTGGTCTGTTTGTGTTTTTTTGTAACTCATTGAGCTTCCTAAAATAGTTATTTTGAATTCTTTGCTAGGTGCCTTCAGATTTCCTTTTTAGGGGGCTGGTTAGGGAAAATTACTGCGTGCCTGTGTACCTGGTGGGGCCAGGTGTCCTTGGTCACTCATGCTCCTCAAGGCCTTGCACTGCTGTCTCCGCATCTGAAGCAGTGCTCACCTCCTCCAGTCTTTACTGACCTTTAGTTTTCAGAGAGAAATGCCCTCACAAGTGAGCCTGACTAGAGATTCTGAGCCTTTCTCAAAACGTTTCTTTGAATGTACCTTCTCCATGCTACCTGCTCCTTCTGGAGAGGGGATATTTATATATATATATTTTTATTTTACTATTTTTTTTTACTTTACAATATTGTACTGGTTTTGCCATACATCAACATGAATCTGCCATGGATGTACACGTGTTCCCAATCCTGAACCCCCCTCCCACCTTCCTCCCCATACCATCTCTCTGGGTCATCCCAGTGCACCAGCCCCAAGCATCCTGTATCCTGCATCAAACCTAGACTGGAGATTCATTTCTTATATGATATTATACATGATTTATTGCTTTTCTCCCAAATCATCCCACCCTCTCCCTCTCCCACAGAGTCCAAAAGACTGTTCTATACATCTCTGTCTCTTTTGCTGTCTTGCATATAGGGTTATAATTACCATCTTTCTAAATTCCACATATATGCATTAGTATACTGTATTGGTGTTTTTCTTTCTGGCTTACTTCACTCTGTATCATCGGCCCCAGTTTCATCCACCTCATTAGAACTGATTCAAATGTATTCTTTTTAATGGCTGAGCAATACTCCATTGTGTATATGTACCACAGCTTTCTTATCCATTCATCTGCTTATGGACATCTAGATTGCTTCCATGTCCTGGCTAATATAAACAGTGCTGCGATGAACATTGGGGTACACATGTCTCTTTCAATTCTGGTTTCCTCGGTGTGTATGCTCAGCAGTGGGATTGCTGGGTCATAAGGCAGTTCTATTTGCAGTTTTTTAAGGAATCTCTACACTGTTCTCCATAGTGGCTGTACTAGTTTGCATTCCCACCAACAGTGTAAGAGGGTTCCCTTTTCTCCACACTGGAGAGGGGATATTTAAATTGGCATGCCATCTCTCAATTCTGCAATGCCAGACTGGGGGTTGAGAGCCTCCCATTTGTTTCCCTTAGGGCAGGACCTGGAATTCTGAAATACGGGCTTCTTCCAATCCCACGGAGGCAGCAAGCTTTCTGTGCATGACTGTTAGCCATCTGCAAAAGCGTCTTACCATTGTGCATGAGGCTGCATGGAGAATCTAAAACGGGGGGAGGGGTGAGGAACATAGAGGATTAATATTAAGGGTGCTCATGTGCCAGTTCGAAGAATCACAGTTGAGGCATCCCAAGTGGCTCATGGGTAGACTTTTTGATGGAGTTCGTAAAGCTTCTGCTGCCCTGTGATGAATTCTGAGAAACATTCCCTTCCCCCTCCCTCTCGGTTTTATAATTTCAGTACTCGAGGTGCAGCAAGAAAGCAGTGAGCCTCTAGCAGCATCCAGAAGAGCTGGAAGGAGGCATTCCTCCACAGGAGAGACTGCACGGCCCTGAGCTCTGCTGCCTGGGGAAAGCGATGATGCAGACGACAGGCAACCATTCTTCCTCCCCTCTTCAGCACCCATTCTCAGATATATTGTATACAGAGATAGAGATTGCTCTAATGGTATGCTAAAACTTCGCTGCTGGAAACTTGAACTCCCAAAAAGGTACCCTCACCTGCAGATTGTGGACAAAATAAAGTTTCTGTGGGGAAATGATGGTAGAAACATCATAAAGAAAGGTAAAAGAAGATTCCTACTCCATCATCTGGTTGATGTCACTGCTAAATATTTTGTTTACTTATTTTGGTCCCATCTGTTGACTTTCTATGTATTTAAATACAGAGAAATTTGAATATTTTCTTCACTAATATGAATAAGTCTCTATGTTTAGAAAGTGTCTGGTACATTGTAAACACTCAGTAAACATTTGCTGAATGAAAAAAAATGAATATATATGTACCCCATCTAAACTGGGTCAAAACGATGTTTTTGTTACTTTTTAAGTAACTGCAAAGATACAGCCAAGACATAGTTAGAAAGAAAGTGAAAGTGAAGTCGCTGGGTCATGTCTGACTCTTTGCAACCCCATGGACTGTAGCCTACTAGGCTCCTCCATCCGTGGGATTTTCCAGGCAAGAGTTCTGGAGTGGGCTGCCATTTCCTTCTCCAGGGGATCTTCCCAACCCAGTGATCAAACCCAGGTCTCCTGCTTTGTAGGCAGACACTTTACCCTCTGAGCTACCAGGGAAGCTCAACTATGTTGCCTTCGCGATGGTGTTTTGGGAGAACACAGACCTCTTGCTGCCAACATCACTACAACTTTTCTGCTCCTTGCCTCCCTAAAGCTTGATTGTCAAGGTTTCAGCTCGTTGAATTCTCAGGTGATTGACCAAGACGGTCTTAACATTTCCCTCAATCTGACTAAACTTTAGACAAGTTTATTCCTGATGATAAGCCCCTGACCATTTTTCAGAGCATTCACTTTAGAAAATAGTAACTGTAAATTCACTGCTCCTTTGAGATGTAAATCTTCTAACCTCTTGCAGTGTTTTACAACCCAAGAATGTCTTTCTCAAGGACCTTAAAGCCATCCCTTTGATGTGTAATCAAGACAGAGAACCTGTCTCCCAGTCTCTGGAAATTAGAAGTCTAACTTCAGAAACTTCATCATAGTCAACAAAAGAGTGGGAAATACAATATTTGGATGCAATCTCATAAAAGACAGAACAATCTCTGTTCTGTTTATTTCCAAGGCAAACCATTTAATATCATGGTAATCCAAGCCTATGCTCTGACCAGTAATGCAGAAGAACCTGAAGTTGAACAGTTCTATTAAGACCTACAAGACCTTCTAGAACTAATACCCAAAAAAGATATCTTTTTCATTAAAGGGACTGGAATGCAAAAGTAGGAAGTCAAGAAATACCTGGAATAACAGGCAAATTTGGCCTTGGAGTACAGAATGAAGCAGGGCAAAGGCTAATAGAATTTGCCAAGAGAATGCACTGGTCATAGCAAACACCTTCTTCCAACAAAACAAGAGAAGAGTCTACACATGGACATCACTAGATGGTCAACACCAAAATCAGATTGATTATATTCTTTGCAGTTAACAATAAAGAATCTCTATATAGTCAGCAAAAAACAAGACCGGGAGCTGACTGTGGCTCAAATCATGAAATTCTTACTGCCAAATTGAGACTTAAATTGAAGAAAGTAGGGAAAACCACTAGACTATTCAGGTATGACCTAAATCAAATCCCTTATGATTATACAGTAGAAGTGACAATTAGATTTAAGGGACTACATCTGATAGACAGAGTGCTTGATGAACTACGGATGGAGGTTTGTGACATTGTAAAGGAGAAAGGGATCAAGACCATCCCCAAGAAAAAGAAAAGCAAAAAAGCAAACTGGCTATCTGAGGAGCCCTTGCAAATAGCTATGAAAAGAAGAGAAGTGAAAAGCAAAGGAGAAAAGGAAAGATATACCCATTTGAATGTTGAGTTCCAAATAGCAAGGAGAGATAAGAAAGCCTTCCCCAGTGATCAGTGCAAAGAAATAAAGGAAAACAATAGAATGAGAAAGACTAGATATCTCTTCAAGAAAATCAGAGATACCAAGGGAATATTTCATGCAAAATGGCACAATAAAGGACAGAAATGGTATGGACCTAACAGAAGCAGAAGATATTAAGAAGAGGTGGCAAGAATACACAGAAGAACTATATGAAAAAGATCTTCACAACCCGGATAATCACGATGGTGTGATCACTCATCTAGAGACAGACATCCTGGAATGTGAAGTCAAGTGGGCCTTAGGAAGAAGCATCACTATAAACAAAGCTAGTGGAGGTGATGGAATTCCATTGAGCTATTTCAAATCCTGAAAGATGATGCTGTGAAAGTGCTGCACTCAATATGCCAGCAAATTTGGAAAACTCAGCAGTAGCCACAAGACTGGAAAAGGTCAGTTTTCATTCCAATCCCAAAGAAAGGTAATGCCAAAGAATGATCTAACAACCAGACAATTGCACTCATCTCACATGCTAGTAAAGTAATGCTCAAAATTCTCCAAGCCAGGCTTCAGCAATATGTGAACCGTGAACTTCCTGATGTTCAAGCTGGTTTTAGAAAAGGCAGAGGAACCAGAGATCAAATTGCCAACATCCACTGGATCATCAAAAAAGCAGGAGAGTTCCAGAAAAATATCTATTTCTGCTTTATTGACTATGCCAAAGCCTTTGACTGTGTGGATCACAATAAACCATGGAAAATTCTTCAAAATATGGGAATACCAGACCACCTGACCTGCCTCTTGAGAAATCTGTATGCAGGTCTTGAAGCAACAGTTAGAACTGGACATGTAACAAAAATTCAGTTCAGTTCAGTCACTTAGTCATGTTCCAAATGAGAAAAGGGCTACGTCGAGGCTTTATATTGTCACCATACTTAACTTATATGCAGAGTAGATCATGAGAAACACTGGGCATGATGAAGCACAAGCTGGAATCAAGATTGCTGGGAGATATATCAATAACCTCAGAAATGCAGATAACACCATCCTTATTGCAGAAAGCGAAGAGAACTAAAGAGCCTCTTGATGAAAGTGAAAGAGGAGAATGAAAAATTTGGCTTAAAGTTCAACATTCAGAAAACTAAGATCATGGCATCTGGTGCCATCACTCCACGGCAAATAGATGGGGAAGCAGTGGAAACTGTGGCAGACTTTATTTTGGGGGGCTCCAAAATCACTGCTGGAATCAAGATTGCCGGGAGAAATAAAAATAACCTCAGATATGCAGATGACACCACCCTTATGGCAGAAAGTGAAGAGGAACTAAAAAGCCTCTTGATGAAAGTGAAAGTGGAGAGTGAAATAGTTCGCTTAAAGCTCAACATTCAGAAAATGAAGATCACGGCATCCAGTCCCATCACTTCACAAGAAATAGATGGGGAAACAGTGGAAACAGTGTCAGACTTTATTTTTTTGGGCTCCAAAATCACAGCAGATGGTGATTGCAGCCATGAAATTAAAAGACACTTACTCCTTGGAAGAACACCCAAAAGAGACGTCCTTTTCATTATAGGGGACTGGAATGCAAAAGTAGGAAGTCAAGAAACACCTGGAGTAACAGCCAAATTTGGCCTTGGAATGCGGAATGAAGCAGGGTAAAGACTAATAGAGTTTTGCCAAGAAAATGCACTGGTCATAGCAAACACCCTCTTCCAACAACACAAGAGAAGACTTCTATACATGGACATCACCAGATGGTCAACACCGAAATCAAATTGATTAGATTCTTTGCAGCCAAATATGGAGAAGCTCTATACAGTCAACAAAAACAAGACCGGGAGCTGACTGTGGCTCAGATCATGAACTCCTTATTGCCTAATTCAGACGTAAATTGAAGAAAGTAGGGAAAACCGCTAGATCATTCAGGTATGACCTCAATCAAATCCCTTATGATTATACAGTGGAAGGGAGAAATAGATTTAAGGGCCTAGATCTGATAGATAGAGTGCCTGATGAACTATGGATTGAGGTTCGAGACATTGTACAGGAAACAGGGATCAAGACCATCCCCATGGAAAAGAAATGCAAAAAATCAAAATGGCTGTCTGGGGAGGCCTTGCAAATAGCTGTNTGGCAAGAATACACAGAAGAACTGTACAAAAAAGATCTTCACGACCCAGATAATCATGATGATGTGATCACTAATCTAGAGCCAGACATCCTGGAATGTGAAGTCAAGTGGGCCTTAGAAAGCATCGCTATGAACAAAGCTAGTGGAGGTGATGGAATTCCAGTTGAGCTATTTCAAATCCTGAAAGATGATGCTGTGAAAGTGCTGCACTCAATATGCCAGCAAGTTTGAAAAACTCAGCAGTGGTCACAGGACTGGAAAAGGTCAGTTTTCATTCCAATCCCAAAGAAAGGCAATGCCAAAGAATGCTCAAACTACCGCACAATTGCACTCATCTCACATGCTAGTAAAGTAATGTTCAAAATTCTCCAAGCCCAGACTTCAGCAATACATGAACTGTGAACTCCCTGATGTTCAAGCTGGTTTTAGAAAAGACAGAGGAATCAGAGATCAAATTGCCAACATCTACTAGATCATGGAAAAAGCAACAGAGTTCTAGAAAAACATCTATTTCTGCTTTAATGACTATGCCAAAGCCTTTGACTGTGTGGATCACAATAAACTGTGGAAAATTCTGAAAGAGATGGGGATACCAGACCAACTAACCTGCCTCTTGAGAAATCTGTATGCAGGTCAGGAAGCAACAGTTAGAACTGGACACGGAACAACAGACTGGTTCCAAATAGGAAAAGGAGTACGTCAAGGCTGTATATTGTCACCCTGCTTATTTAACTTATATGCAGAGTACATCATGAGAAACGTTTGACTGGAAAAAACACAAGCTGGAATCAAGATTGCCGGGAGAAATATCAATAACGTCAGATATGCAGATGACACCACCCTTATGGCAGAAAGTGAAGAGGAGCTAAAAAGCCTCTTGATGAAAGTGAAAGAGGAGAGTGAAAAAGTTGGCTTAAAGTTAAACATTCAGAAAATGAACATCATGGCATCTGGTCCCATCACTTCATGGGAAATAGATGGAGAAACAGAGGAAACAGTATCAGACTTTATTTTTTTGGGCTCCAAAATCACTGCAGATAGTGACTGCAGCCATAAAATTAAAAGACACTTACTCTTTGGAAGAAAAGTTATGACCAACCTAGATAGTATATGTAAAAGCAGAGACAAGACTTTGCCGACTAAGGTCCATCTAGTCAAGGCTATAGTTTTTCCTGTGGTCATGTATGGATGTGAGAGTTGGACTGTGAAGAAAGCTAAGCACTGAAGAATTGATGCGTTTGAACTGTGGTGTTGGAGAAGACTCTTGAGGGTCCCTTGGACTGCAAGGAGATCCAACCAGTCCATTCTGAAGGAGATCAGCCCTGGGATTTCTTTGGAAGGAATGATGCTAAAGCTGAAGCTCCAGTACTTTGGCCACCTGATGTGGAGAGCTGACTCATTTGAAAGACCCCCATGCTGGGAAAGATTGAAGGCAGGAGGAGAAGGGGATGACTGAGGATGAGATGGTTGGATGGCATCACCGACTCAGTGAACATGAGTTTGGGTAAACTCCGGGAGTTGGTGATGGACAGGGAGGCCTGGCGTGCTGCAGTCCATGGGGTCACAAAGAGTCAGACACAACTGAGCCACTGCACTGAACTGAACTGAACTTCCGTAAGTGCCATTTAGCGAAGGCAAATAGTCTAATGAAACTGACAACCTCTCACTGACGCCCTCCAACACTTTTTCACTAGCTCACCCCAGCACTTCAAAACTCTCCTACCTCTTTTTTTCAGAGATGTTAAGTTTAATCTCTTTTCTATCTCAGTGGTCTTGACCCCTATCACAGCTGAATAAAGTATTCCTTTGTTATTTGATTCTTTCCAGTGAGATTTTGCTTTGACATAATCTTGAAATGAACTGTGGATTTTGCTTAAGCCATTCAGACTTAATTCTCTTGCTTGAGAGAAAAGAAACATCAATTCACACACAAAAAGACAAGAATCTTAATCAAATGTGTTTGGGCCTCAAAGGAACTAGAACTGAAATCCCATTTAGAATTCAAGGAACTCTAGGAGCTACAGCAAGAGTGGAAGGTCATGTAGATCTTCACTCTATAGCACATTCATCTTCAGACTCAGTGCATACCTACTTTTATTGCTACGGGCTTTGTGAACAAAATACTTTCACTGTTTTATTCTGTATAGCGAAGTCACTCAGTCGTGTCTGACTCTTTGCGACCCCATGGACTAGCCCACCAGACTCCTCCATCCATGGAATTTTTTAGGCAAGAGTACTGGAGTGGGTTGCCATTTCCTTCTCCAGGGGATCTTCCCAACCCGGGGATTGAACCCGGGTCTCCTGCATTGCAGGCAGATGCTTTAGCATCTGAGCCACCAGGGAATCCCTCTATTCTGGATAGCTGACCTCTATTTTGCTGTTTTTCCTTATTAAGTCTCTTATGTTCCCTCATGGTTTTCACTTATCAGTGACCCTTTGTGCATTTACTCTTAATTTGCCGCATCATTTCAGTTTCTATTCCCATTACTATCTGATTTACACCACTGTTTTTCTCATTTGAATTGTCAAGAGAAAGACCCATTTTATTCCTTCACAAAAATCCACCTCATGTCCTGTTCATTTATGAACTCTCTGCCCTTGGACTGAGTTCTACCCCAGAAGTCCAAGTGTCTATGCTCAGGGGAGTCAAAGCACATGAAAGTAAGAACTGTTTTGCTGTGGCCATTCAGTCAGGCTAGTGCATCGCAAGCGATAACGGCAGAGACGGTGATGGCCACACGCACCTTATCTCACCCTCTAATTTCCAGCTGTACATACATTTCCTTTAGACAAATACAGCATCAAAGATACTCTCTACCTAACATGATCTCTTATCATAGTTCAGCTATAAATACATCCCTACCACTCTCAGTCAAGCAATAATGCAAAATCATACAAGCTTTCCTGAGATAGAGAAAATGTCCTAAAGCTACTTAAAAAGGTTCATGCCAGTAATCTTATGATCCTAATCCAAGGGACTCCCATTTCTCCTTTAGTACAGTCCTAATAACAATGGTATATTATTTTTTATGAAATCAGTGAGCTCAATATTACATGTAATCAACAAAACATACCATACATTCAGTAGCAACAACAAATGAACAATCTGTTCTACCTAGGTATAGAAAGAAAAAGAAACTACCCCTAGATTTCTGTGTATAGGTGTTCAGGCAGTGGACAGTGTGTACAACAGGAAGACTGTTAGTTCAAAGCATGTAAGACATTGGTAGAACAGTATCACATACGTGAGATATGGAGTCTCATGACTCTGGAGACTGGGAATAGTTAAGGGAACAGATCATTCTGTCATTTTTTAACTTGCATCCAAGTACTGCATTTCCGACTCTTTTTTTGACTAGGAGGGTTACTCCATTTCTTCTAAGGGATTCTTGCCCACAGTACTAGATATAATGGTTTTTTGAGTTAAACTCTCCAAGCCAGGCTTCAATAGTACGTGAACTGTGAACTTCCAGAT
The DNA here is from genome assembly GCA_006410935.1 of Redunca redunca. NCBI lineage: Eukaryota > Metazoa > Chordata > Mammalia > Artiodactyla > Bovidae > Redunca > Redunca redunca. The sequence continues at coordinate 44,374 of SJYQ01001586.1, read as the reverse complement.
GTTCAAGCTATACTTAGAAAAGCCAGAGGAACCAGAAATCAGATTGCCAACAACCATTGAATCATTGAAAAATCAAGAGAATTCCAGAAAAACTTCTGCTTTACTGATTATGCCAAAGCCTTTGGCTGTGTAGATCACAACAGACTGTGGAAAATTCTTCAAGAGATCGGAATACCAGATCACCTTACCTGCCTCCTGAGAAATCTGTATGCAGGTCAAGAAGCAACAGCTAGAACTGGACATGGAACAACAGACTGGTTCCAAATCAGGAAAGGAGTATATCAAGACTGTATATTGTCACCCTGCTTATTTAACTTAAAGACAGAGCATATCGTGTGAAATGCCAGGCTAGATGAAACACAAGCTGGAATCAAGATTGCCGGGAGAAATACCAATAACCTAGATATGCAGATGACATCACCCTTATGGCAGAAAGCGAAGAAGAACTAAAGAGTCTCTTGATAAAAATGAAAGAGAAGAGTGAAAAAGTTAGCTTAAAACTCAACATTCAGAAAACTAAGATCATGGAATCTGGTTCCATTACCTCACAGCAAATAGATGAGGAAACAATGAAAACAGTGACAGACTTTATTTTTTGGGCTCTAAAATCACTGCAGATGGTGACTGCAGCTATGAAATTAAAAGACGCTTTCTTCCTGGAAGCAAAGCTATGATCAACCTAGCCAGCATATTAAAAAGCAGAGATATTACAGATAAAAGTACATCTAGTCAGAGCTATGGTTTTTCCAGTAGTCATGTATGGATGTGAGAGTTGGATTAGAAAGAAAGCTGAGTGCCGAAGGATTGATGCCTTTGAACTGTGACTTTGGAGAAGACTCTTGAGAGTCCCTTGGACTGCAAAGAGATCCAACCAGTCCATCCTACAGGAAATCGGTCCTGAATATTCATTAGAAGGATTGGTGCTAAAGCTGAAGCTCCAATACTTCGGCCACCTGATGCGAAGAACTGACTCCTTGGAAAAGACCCTGATGCTGAAAAAGATTGAAGGCAGGAGGAGAAGGGGATGATAGAGAATGAGATGGTTGGATAGTATCACCGACTCAATGGACATAAGTTTGGGTGGACTGCGGGAGTTGGTAATGGACAGGGAGGCCTGGCATGCTGCAGTCCATGGGGTCACAAAGAGTTGGACATGACTGAGTGACTGAACTGACTGAAAGGAACAGATTGGGGCCTCATTCCTTTTGCAGTGAAATGAATTTTTAGTCAGTTAGATTGTCTTTTAAGTTTCCGAGGGAAACTAATCCCTTGATTAACAACTGTTCTATCACAGCACTCCACTGCAGGGTGATATAAGTAACTTACAGACACTCCTGAAAATATGGGTTCAAATTTGTTTCTTTTTATCCTTTATACTCAGATCTGGAAACTGTATGACCAAGAACACATGCCAGTTATTAGTCTGAGTCAGATTCAGATCCCCCTTGATTATGACTGGAGAATTTTGGCAGTATATGACTCACAAAACATGCTGGGCTATATGTCAACATTCTTCACTGAGATTCTGCAGTCTATAAATTAAAGATTGCAGCATGTTAGTCTGTCTATTCATGCTTCCAGATTAGTATTCTTCCTTGGCTGCCACATAACATTCTGAGTTCAAATCCAATTCTGCCCCTTCTAAATTAATCTTAGACAGGTCATAAACCTATCTGAATCTCTATTCTGTAAAATAAACAATATTGATAAATCTATTTTACAGGGCTGCAATAGGAAATGACCAAAATTAAATGTATCATTACATATTTTATTCCAACTGTGATTATTATTATAACTTTATACAGATGTTTTGTTTACATGAATTGCATGTAGTTTATTTGCTGATGAGTTGTTTTTTTTTTTTTTCATTATAAGCCTGGATTATGGAATTATTTCACTTCTTCCTAAAATGCATCCTTAAAATTTTCGTTGGTGACCACGTGTTGAATTTTGTGCATCTGAAAATGTCTTTATTTGGCCCTGATCCATAAAAGATACTTTTGATAAGTACAATTTCTAAAATTGACGTTTTCTGGGGAATTTAGAGGTTTTTGTAGTCTACTCTCCTTTAGTATCCATTATGATTTTGAGATATCTATCCTCAGCTCTTTGTTTTTAATTATAGTTGATGTACAATATTATGTCAGTTACAGGCATACAATACAGGTGACTCATAATTGTTGAAGGTTATTATCCATCTATTGGAGAAGGCAATGGCACCCGACTCCAGCATTCTTGCTTGGAAAATCCCATGGATGGAGGAGCCTGGTAGGCTGTAGTCCATGGGGTCGCAACGGAGCGACTTCACTTTCACTTTTCACTTTCATGCATTGGAGAAAGAAATGGCAACCCACTCCAGTATTCTTGCCTGGAGAATCCCAGGGACAGAGGAGCCTAGTGGGCTGCTGCCTATGGGGTCGCACAGAGTTGGACACAACTGAAGCGACTTAGCAGTAGCAGCATTATCCATCTATAGTTATCACAGTATATTGGCTATTTTCCCTATGTTGTAAAATGTACCCCTATATCTCATTTTTTAGATAATTGTTTGCACTTCTTAATCCCTTCCCCTTATGTTGCCCCTCCCAACTTCCTTCTCCCTGCTGATGACACGAGTTTGCTCTATCTGTGAATCTGCTTCTTTTTTGTCATATTCATTACTTTGCTACAACTTTTAGGTTCTACATAGGGGTGATATCACGCAGTATTTGCCTTTCTCTGTCTGACATTTCAGTAAGCATGATGCCCTCCAAATCCACCCATGTTGCTGCAAGTGGCTTTTTTTTTTTTTTCACATTCTTTTCTATGACAGGGCAGTCTTGAATTGTATTTATATTATATACCACATCTTTACCCACTCATCTGTTGATGGACACTTAGGTTGCTTCCATATCTTGGCAATTGTTAATGATGCTGCTATGAAGATTGAGGTGCATGTATCTTTTCAAATTAGTATTGTTTTGTTTTGTTTTTCCAGATATATACCCAAGAGTGGGACTGTTGGGTCAAATGCTAGCTCTGTTTTTAGTTTTTGGAAAAATATTTATACCATTTTCCTCAAAGGCTGCCTTAATTTAGATTGTCACCAAAAGTGTACGCTTCCTTTTTTCCGCATCCTTGTCAGCATTTGTTATCTATGTTCTTTCTCATAATAGCCATTCTGACAGATATGAAGTGATATCTCACTGTGGTTTTGATTTGTATTTTCCTGATGATCAGCAATGTTGAGCATTATTTCATGTGCTTATTAGCCACCTGTTTGTCTTCTTTGAAAAAAACATTTAGTCTTCTGCTTGTTTTTAATCAGGTTGTTTTTTTACCATCATTGAATTGTAGCACTGTTTTTTATATATTTTGGATATTAACCCCTTATTGGTCCTATTATTTACAAATGTGTTCTCTGATTAAGTAGGTTGTTTTTTTAGTTTTACCGATGGTTTCCTTTGCTGTGCAAAAGCTTATAACTTTAATTAGTTTCCATTTGTTGATTTCTACTTTTATTTCCTTTGTTCTAAAATACAGATCCAAAAAATATATAGCTACGATTTATGTTACAAAATGTTCTGTCTATGCTTCCCTTTAGGAGTTTTATAGTTTCCAGTCATACATTTAGATCTTTAAGCCATTTCAAGTTTATTTTCATATATGGTGCTACATGTAACTGTCCAATTTTTCCAGCACCACTTGTTTATTTCTGGATTGCTTATTCTGTTCCATTGATTTGTGTGTCTGTTTCTGTGTCAGTATCACACTGCTTTGATTATTATAGCTTTGCATTAATAGTATGGTCTGAAGCCAGGGAGGACAGTTCTTCCAGCTCTATTCTTTCTCAAAATTGTTTTGGCTAACTGGGTCTTTTATGTTTTTATACACATGTTAAAATTACTACCTCCTAAAACTCTACCATAAAATTTATTTTCTATTAAAATTTATGTCTTCTTTTTCTTATACCTAGTGAGATTTAGAGAAGACTCTAGAGGGTCCATTGGACAGCAAGGAGTTCAAATCACTTAATCCTAAAGGAAATCAATCCTGAATATTGGGAGGATTAATGCTGAAGCTGAAGCTCCAAAACGTTGGCCACCTAATGTGAAGAGCTGACTCATAGGAAAAGACCCTGATGTTGGGAAAGGGTGAAGGCAGGAGGAGAAGGGGATGACAGAGGATGAGGTGGTTGGATGGCATCATCAACTCAATGGATATGAGTTTGAGCAAACTGTGGAAGATAGTGAAGGACAGGGAAGTCTAGTGTACTGCAGTCTTTGGGGTCGCAAACAGCCAGACACGACTTAGTGACTGAACATCAACAAAGCGAGTTTTTATTTCTGTAATAATGTTTTAATTTCTAAAATATCTCATGGGATTTCTTTTCCAAATTCAGCAAGACCTTTTCTATTGGTTCCTATATTTAACTAATGTCTATTCCTTCTTTTAACTTACATCTTGAATCTGACGTTATAGTCTTTGAAGTCACTGGAGGAATTTGCTGTTGTTCAGTTGCTACCTCCTGTCTGACTTTTTGCACCCATGGACTGCAGCACACTGGGGATTGCTGTCTTTCACTGCCTCCCAGAGTTTGCTCAGGCTCGTGCCCATTGAATCAGTGATGCCATCCAACCATCTCATCCTCTGTCATCCCCTTCTCCTCCTGCCCTCAACTTTTCCCAGCATCAGGGTCTTTTCACTGAGCCAGCTCTTCACATCAGGTGGCCAAAGTATTGGAGTTTCAGCTTTGGCATCAGTCCTTCCAGTGAATATTCATTCATTGGAAGAATAAGTCTGCTACTTGTTATTTCAGTATATTTTAATAGTGGTAACTTGTTTCCTTAAATGCTGAGTGATTTTGTGCTTTAATGAAAGTCAAAATTTTAAATGTCATCCTTGAGACAGATCACTTTGGGCATAAATTGAGGACATTTTCTTTTAAAGGTGAATTTTGTTTTCCTGAGTTTCAAGGAATACCAGCAACCTAGGAACACTTTGATCTTTTCAAGTGTCCTAAACTTGGTGGAGAAAACTCAGTTCAATTTCTCCACATTTCTGAAGTCTTTTGGACTTTCTTTCCATCTCATCATTGGATAGTCACTTTCTCTTCTTATTTCTCACAACTTTATTATTTAGATCTTAGCTTAATATTTAGATTTCTCTCTTCTGATATTGCCTCATTTTACTTTTTTATTATTTTATTTTATGAGAATTAACTAATTTTAACAATTCTTAAAATGCATTAGCATTTATATTTGGTGTAATTTACCCATGACATATTTTACTTTTATTAGAAGAGCCCTTTAGCAGTTATTTTATTGGGAGGATCTATTCTGTGGCCCTGCAATGTTGCCTTAAACACTCGTGGTGAATTCCTGTCAATGTTTGGCAAAACCAATACAGTATTGTAAGTAAACTAAAGTTAAAATAAAAATTAAAAAATAAAACCACAAATGAAAGAAAATTATTTTGATTTCTCTGACAATAATAGAAATATATACATGTTTAATATTAAGCAGTAGAACATATCTATGAATTTAATTTCGAGACTCTTTAAGTTAAATGTGTTGATATGGGTGCCATTAATAGATATCCTGTTGGCTTAATACTATGCTGGTTAATTAGCACAAACCTAAAACCAATCCTTGGAATAGCTGAGATACCAACATCACTGGGCATATGATGGACAAAAGCGTATGAAGACAAAGTTAGGAATTAATAGTTGGCTATATCACGGTTACAAAACCAGGTGGAAATGTTGAAAGTGAAAGTTGCTCAGCTGTGTCCGACTCTTTGGGATCCGTGGACTGTCCATGGAATTCTCTAGGCCAGAATACTGGAGTGGGTAGGCCCAGTAACAGCTACTCCTCAAGACAACAATACCACTCATTTCATGCAAAGTGTGAGGAAGGTAGTCAATGACTATATGGTATTTTTAATAGTGACAGATGGTAACTAGACTCATGGTGATTATCTTGAAATACATAGAAATATCAAATCACTGTGTTGTATAACAGGAACTAACATAGCTCTGTAGGTCAAGTATATTTCAAAAACAAATAAACTCAGAAAAAAAAAAATACAACTCATTTCTAAAGGTGGTACAATGGCCTTACTTCACTGATTTGTAACCCCGTTTCTTCTTTTTGCTCTTTCTTGCCAAATAGTTGGATTTCAATAAATGTTGACAAATATATTTAAAAATAGGGACATTGAAGGGAAAATAAAGATAACTGATGCAATGGCAAAATGCAGATGTTCTAGTTTGCTTTATGTACATAAATATGCTTCATGGTTAAAGGAATATTTTTTAAAAATCTTTGCCACCAGATAAATCTGCCCAACTTCAAAGAAATAATTACATTATAAATGCAATTTATGAACATGATCAGTATTAAAAACATATGGAATATTTAGTGCAAGCTANAGCTACCCTGAGTACTATAAAATTTAAAAAGAAGTGGTTTCTATTTTTTTTTTTTAGAATATAAAATGTAATTAGATATAAGGTCAAATCAAAACTTTCCTGAGTGTTCCTATAGGACTTATACTAACTGATCTTGCCCTTCCTTTTTACATTAGGCTAATAGTTCAACTGCTGCTCTCCATTTATCTAATACTAGTATGTATATTTTCATGTTTTAGAACTACCATTATTTGAAAATATTATACATGAAGACCAATACAAGATCAGTTACTGAAATAAGTTATACTTATGAGGACTTTGAAAATGTTTAAACCTGAAGAATACTAAAAATGGGTGGAAAATCATCTGTCCTAAATGAAATATACATTAGCTTGACTATAAGTAGGAGAATTGTTGATGTGCTTTGATTTTCTGAAAATTTAGAACACAGGCACAGAAAGATACTGAACCAATTTTTTATAATATGATTAGTAGAAAGCGGAGTATAGGAACATACACATTACTCAGTTCCTTCTTTTTCAAGAAGAAGAAATCAACAGAAAATACAGCGCACACACTTCCATTATGTTAGTGAATACACTATAGATTTCTAGTGTATATTTTCTACGGAAATATAGTTTGATGCTGAAATAAGTCTCATTAAGATCTATAATCAGAAAATCAATTTTTATTTGGTAGTCATATTGTTAAATGAAACTTACGCAGCTTGTTTCAAAACTAAAGCCATTTCCAGTACATTGATTTTGAAAAGACCAAGAGTGAACACTATTATGAACTGTACAACCTGTAGATGTTTAAAGGTAATCAACAATGTTAACAGAATATTTTTTTTAATGTTTAGAGTGAACACTTTAGGAGATATGTTCCTCCTATAGTTTTCTTCAAAAACTTAATATATCCTAAAAATGGCTAAAGGTTTAGCAGACCTAAACAGTTACTTTGTATTATTTATGATAGGAAGACAAGGTCCAGAAATTATTTAGATCATACAGATGAAATATGATAATAGCCACCAACATATTGCTATAAGTTACACCTACTCTGGGGCTTCTTCTCATTTTATCTCATGGTAATTTTTTTCTTATTAAAGTTTCTGATTCTGCATAATGTGGTATCTTGACAA
>SJYQ01001586.1:0-32188 GCA_006410935.1 Redunca redunca | reverse complement strand
AATCAAAATAAGAAACTGGAACAAATATTTAAGGTGCTAAAAGAAAAACTGAGTACCTAGGTTTATAAATCCAGTGAAAATATCCTAATCAAATATAGAAAAACAAAATGAATAAATAAAAATTAAGCATTCATCCTTAGCTAAAAACATTATAAGAAATAATAAAGGAAGCTCTAGATAAAGGAAGATGGTATCAAATTAAAACTCAAATCCTATAGAGGATATCAAGACTATCAGAAATGGAGTTTAAGTCATTAAGCACAAATGTTTTTCTCTATACTAATAATAAAACTTATGATCAACTAAAGCAAACCATAGCATTGTACTATGGGGTTTGAACATACACGCATGTGTGTGTGTTCTAATATTTAACCTAAGAACAAAAATAATTCATCTATTCATCAAAGAAAAGCTCAAGAGAAATTTTAAAATATTTTAAATTGAATTATAAAAAATAAATATGAGAGGTCACAAAAGCAACACTTATAGGTAACAGTTTTAAATGTTTAATTATAAAAGTAAAAGAGTGTAAGTGCAACATATATAGATATATCTCTTACGGATATAGTATATATGACAACAACAGCCAAAGTGAAGTGAAAGGGAGTCTAATATTGATTGCAAAGTTTTTACATTTTTTTGCATGGAATCTTATAATACTTAACTCTGAACAGACTGTGAAAGAGAAAGGTGTAGCTGTAGAGAACAGAGTTGTGGACACGTGGCAGGGGGAAGGTGAGGGACGGACAAACTGAGAGAGCAGAACTGACTCACAGACACTACCTGTGTCAAATAGCCAGTGGGAAGCTACTGTATGCAAACAGAGTCTAGCTGCCTGCTCTGTGAAGACCTAGCAGGGTGGAATGGAGGATGGGAGGGAGACTCAAGAGGGAGAGGATATGCATATACATATAGCTGATTCATGATGGTGTATAGCAGAAACTAACACAATATTGCAAAGCTACTGTAGTCCAATAAAAAAGGATAAAAACATATTGTATCCCTTGGAGAAACTATTTAAGATTTGCAAAGAAATAGAATCACAAAACTATTATATAAGAAATTAATTTTCAAAAATGAGTTAACTTAAAAAAAATGAGGAAACAAAGATGACAACAGAAACAAAAACATGGGGAAAATGGAAAAGATGTAATTAAATGGTAGGTAAAAATCTACATAATGAATAAGCACATTAAGTGCACAGAACTGAGGGTCCAAAATTTAAAATATAGACATTTTCAGAAGGTATACAGAAACAAGACATAGCATCCTTTCTACAAGAGGCATACTTTAAATATAAAAAATAAAGGTAGCTGAAAGTAAAAGAATGGATAGGTAAACCATGTGTATCATGTAAGAAAGCTAGAATCTCATATTAATATTAGTACTACTTAAGTTACATTTTGAGGCAACAAGAAAATGAAATATTTTAAAATTAGAAAATAGTAAATTCTAAACAGGAATAAAAATCATAAATATTCATGCATTTAACAGAGACTCAAATCATCTGAGAAAATTTTGACAAAATTAAAATAAAAAACAAATTCACAATTATAGTTGCACAGTTTAACATTCCTTTCTCAAAATTTTAAAAACGAGAAAAACTGAGAGAAGACATGGAAGATCTGAACAGCACTATCATCTTCTTTGACCTGGTTGACAATTATAATACATATGCCCAAAGGCTGCAGAATATATTCTTTTTAAGAATACATGGAAAATTCACCAAGATAGACTATATACTGAGCCATAAAACAAGTCTCAATAAATTTTAAAATACTGAAATCCTGCAAGACTGTTTAATGATAGGAAATAATTTTAAAATCAATAAAAATAATGTATCTAGAATAAAGATCAGTTATGCATCAGTGAAAAAAATGACTCTGCTAAAAAAATCCACAAGTCAAAGGAAAACTCAAGAAAGAAACTTTAAAATATTTTAAACTGAATGATAAAAAGAGTAACGAACTATGGAACTTTGTTAAAGCCATATAGGAAAGTCACTCTGCCTAAATACAGTTACATAATGAATAGCTGTTATCATCTTTAGTGTAAAAAATTAAATCTATATTTTTATGTTAAATATCAGTGTTCTCTTTCCTCTCCTTTGCCTGTTTTTAATTATCGTTGTTATGAAGATACAAATCATATGCACTCAACATAGTAATACCAGCTGAACATTAGTACTATTGATCTGAATAATAGTTTAAACCCCCAACATAATCCATACTAACATTAGAGACCATTAGACAGCTGTCAAAAGTCACTGGAGTTTCTACATTATTATGTCCATGTGATGTGAGAAATATTTTGACAGCACTAGAAAAACCTCCTAAGTTGTGAACAGCAGAACAAATCAGAGCCACGTGTGGATTAAGTAGACTTCCAAAGCAAAGAGAGTTTTGTTTTCTCTATGAAATTCTGAAAGATTGCTATGTGTATATATAGATTTTTTATACAGATTTTTGTATATGTATGTATGCACACATATATATATATATATACACCAATTACTAATATGTCTTTTTTAAAAGCTTTACAACTATTTTTCACTCATTAAAATAGCTTCTGACTCTCCATTAACTTAAACTGTTATGACAGAAATTAAAAAAATTCTATTTAAAAAGTCATTTTTTTCTATTAAAACTGCAACTCCTGGATCTATATTTTAATATTTCTCCTCTTGTGTAAACACCATTGCTAGCCTTTGGACTCACGCAACCAAGAACAGTGAAGATTTATGCTTTGAAGGTGTTCTACGTCCTCGGATAGACACAGAACAGTACAAGGTAACAGAAGTTGCTGACAGTGTCTATTGAATGGAAAGTGCATAAGCAATAGAGCTATGGACAACTGTCTAAGTGTAAGCGATAAAAATGAGACTGGCAACATGTGCATCAGCCTTCACTCGCTTCTATGAGTGAAGGTTCAAAACTATTTCTGTGAAAAAGGCAAGTACAAAGAAAAATTCAGGGCCTTTGCCAAACTGAAGCTGTAGTCAGGTAAAGTGGTTAGGCATACAACTATGCTCTTAACAGGTGTGCTCAAAAAGAAGAAGAAAAAATTAAAGTGAAGGCAAAAGTGGCAATGGCTATTTCTAAAGTTAAGAAGCCCGATGCTGGACAGAAGCACAGAAATGAGAACATACAATAGGTGGGCACTAAATATAGAATTGTGAATCCCTCCCACTGCATGAATGCAAAAGTCATCACACCTTTAATGTCTCACTCCATTCCAGCAACAACTGGCCTCCTAGCTCCTGCTAGAAATGCTAAGCCCTCTGCCTGCAGGACTAACCTCTCGGATACACTGGAAGAGCTCCCTCCTTCACCTCCTTCAAAGCTATTCTCAAATATTTTCTCAGTGAAGCTCATCCTGATCATACTGTAAAATATATATTACACCTCCTCAAAGTAATACTCAAAATTCTCCAAGCCAGGCTTAACGAGTACGTGAACTATGAACTTCCAGATGTTCAAGGTGGATTTGGAAAAGCCAGAGGAACCAGAGATCAAATTGCCAACATCTGTTGGATCATAGAAAAAGCAAGAGAGTTCCAGAAAACACATCTATTTCTGCCTTATTGATGAGCCAAAGCCTCTGACTGTGTGGATCACAAAAAGCTGTGAAAAATTCTGAAAGAGATGGGAATACCAGACCACCTGACCTGCCTCTTGAGAAATCTGTATGCAGGTCAGGAAGCAACAGTTAGAACTGGACATGGAACAACAGACTGGTTCCAAATAAGAAAAGGAGTATGTCAAGGCTGTATATTGTCACCCTACTTATTTAACTTATATGAAGAGTACATCATGCAAAATATCAGGTTGAATGAAGCACAAGCTGGAATCAAGATTGCAAGGAGAAATATCAATAAACTCAGATACGCAGATGATACCACCCTTATGGCAGAAAGCAAAGAAGAGCTAAACAGCCTCTTGATGAAAGTGAAAGAGGAGAGTGAAAAAGCTGACGTAAAACTCAACATTCAGAAAACGAAGATCATGGCATCTGGTCCCATCACTTCATGGCAAAGAGATGGAGAAACAATGGAAAGAGTGAGAGACTTTATCTTTTGGGCTCTAAAATCACTGCAGATGGTGACTACAGCCACAAAATTAAAAGATGCTTGATCCTTAAAAGAAAAGCTATGACCAAGCTAGACAGCATATTAAAAAGCAGAGACATTGCTTTGCCAATGAAGATCTGTCTAGTCAAACGTATTGCTTTTCCAGTAGTCATATATGGATGTGAGAGTTGGACTATGAAGAAAGCTGAGCAGTGAAGAATTGATGCTTTTGAACTGTGGTGTTCGAGAAGACTCTCGAGAGTCCCTTGGACTGCAAGGAGATCCACCCAGCCCATCCTAATGGAGTTCAGTCCTGAATACTCATTGGAAGGACTGATGTTGAAACTGAAACTCCAATACTTTGGCCACCTGATGCAAAGAGCTGACTCTTTGGAAAAGACCCTGATGCTGGGAAAGATTGAAGGCAGGAGGAGAAAGGGGCAACTGGGGATGAGGTGGTTGAATAACATCATCGAAGCAATGGACGTTGAGTTTGAGCAAACTCTTGGAGATAATGAAAGACAGGTAACCTGGTGTTCTGCGGTCCATGGGGTCGCAAAGAGTAGGACATGACTGAGAGACTGAACAACAATAAATATGAATTATGGACACTTGCAGAGAAACAGTCTCCAGAAGACTCAACAATATCTTTGGCCATTGAGAGAGATGAGAAAAGATAATTAGCAAGTAAGATAATTCTGATCATCTTAAATTTATTGGACCTCAAGTTCTCGGTACCTATGTATAAGCTGTCTAGTGGGAACTCCCATCTTAAGACCTATTTCACATGTCCAAATACCATGTATTTGTGCCTTTCCACTTAATATCACTCTATAAACACGTGCAGCCATTTTCCACATCTAGTGAAAAATATTTTCTAGTATGGGAAAATTCAGATTCTTTTTGAAAGAAAGCCTCAGGAACTAGGGGCCATTTAAAATATTCCCATTTCCTTCCATAATTTCATGTTCATTCATTACCATCACATAGATTGCAAGTAATTTCAAAGTGGTTGATATTTACATTTCAAATTCAGTGGGTATCCTAATGTATGCAGTTAACAAAGACAAGGTTAGGCACACACAACATATATGTGATATACACACATACATATATAATATATATATACATATACAACACATTACAGTTTTAAATGTTCTAGAAACTGATATAAATAATCGTAAATTCATGATATTGTGTACTGTGTATGTCTCATATTTTTTATCTTGAGAAATTTTTCTAAAGAATATCATCTAAAGCACTTTTAAGTGAAAAAAAAGTTGTATGCCTGACAGGGATGTATTTTTAAAAAGCTAGTGTCTATATATATAGTTCCTAACCACATTTGCTGATGGAGTCAATAAATTAGTCATTACATGTCACCTCTGGTAGGTTATATAAATTAAATGATAATTAAGGACCAATCCCTTTTAAAAAATAATTGCATGTTGCAGCTTATCTTTATGATTGCTTTGTTGTATCATATTATGCTACAACTTCTATTAGAGATTGGTTGCATATTTATTTCATATTCATGTTATATATGATTTTGGTTCCACATTTATTCCATATTTATTTTAGATATGAAAGAAATATGCTTACCTAGAGGACAGCCTCCCAAAGTGAACTGGTTAATAATAAGAGTTATATTCACAGTGAATGTGAACACGTTTGCTGTTGTATTGGAAGAGTACATGTGTCAGTTACCAAGGATATCCAAAAGCTCTTGGGTAAATTGTTTCATTCACAATAAGCAAACACTTTTATAATCAAATGAAGAAATTCAAGTACAGAGGGCACTTGCAAGGGTCCTGCTACAAAAGGGAACTAGAAAATGAGAATTTGTAGATAAAAATCAAAGATGAAATTGAATTAAGGAAAAGAGGTGAGGAGAAAAGAGCCAGGACATAGTCCTTGTACATGTCGATTGTCTTGCAAGTTAATGAACCACTTGCGTACAGTGAATGCTAGGGCTAAGATTGGTAGTTGATAATGCTTGGGTGTTCTATGAAGAAAGATCACATCACTTGGCTGAAAACCTGATCCTAAACTAAGGCACCCAGACTAAGATATCCAAAAAACCACTAGTGAAACAAAGTGACATCCTGAACTTTGAAGAGAAATTTATATGCACATTAGGAATCTTACGCCATGCATACTTTTTCACCAATAACCTTTTCAAAAACTGTACTGAGTAGTATGCTGAAAAGAAATGCTAATAGTAGCTCACTTTCTTTAAACATTAATCACACTGCTTAATTCATAGGTAAGATCTGCTTCTTTATCTTGGCTAAATAATACACTTTTTTTTTATACTTACCAGTAATGTCAATGTTTCATTTTTCTGATCTATTCATTTATTTTGCACTGATCCAAGAAGTACAGTACCACATTTTCTTTTTGAGGTAATTAAGAGTTATAGATTAGCTTTCTATGTTAAGTAGAATTGAATAAACATACATATTTTTCCTCGTAAAATAGACAAGTTTTACTTGCTTAGTCAACATAACCCAGGTTTAGCACCTATTGGCTCCTTTACAGATTCATCTTCACTTAATCCTTTCAAATTTAAGACGAGTTATCATCTTATTTTACAGTAGAGGAAACAAAATCTGAAAGGTTAATTTTCTTGCCCAAAGGAATGCAGATCTATAAAACTTCAAAGGTCAACCTATTAACATTGCGTTGCCTCTAAATATTCTATCACGAGTGTTCAGATGCCATGGGTCTTCCCACTGGATCCCTCTCATCTGGCTCCTCCACCCATCCCTGATTACTGTCAGTGGCTGACACCAGAACTCTTCTCAGAAGAACTGTCCTTGACAGGCATGAGCCCACTTGCCTGAAGATGTCCTGGTGATCCTGCCTCTACCCTCTGCCTGGGGTAACCTTCAGCGAATTCCTATCCCCTTTGCTCCTGGAGAGAGCAATCTCATTAGTACGAATCATGCTTCTGAAATGTTAGTTGCTCAGTCATATCCATGTCTTTGCAACCCATGGACTGTAGACCACCAGGCTCCTCTGTCCATGGAATTCTCCAGGCAAAAATACTGAGGTGGACAGCCATTCCCTTCTCCAGGGGATCTTCATGACCCAAGGATTGAATCTGGATGTTCCACATTGCATGTGGATTCTTTTTCATCTGAGCCACCCTGCTTCAAAAATCCCCTGTGAAATCAGATTGAATTTGAAGCCATGTTGACTTATTTAACTTATATGCAGAGTACATCATGAGAAACGCTGGGCTGGAAGAAGCACAAGCTGGAACCAAGATTGCCGGGAGAAATACCAATAACCTCAGATAGGCAGATGACACCACTCTTATGGCAGAAAGTGAAGAGGAACTAAAAAGCCTCTTGATGAAAGTGAAAGTGGAGAGTGAAAAAGTTGGCTTAAAGCTCAACATTTAGAAAACGAAGATCATGGCAAACGGTCCCATCACTTCATGGGAAATAGATGGGGAAACAGTGGAAACAGTGTCAGACTTTATTTTTTGGGGCTCCAAAATCACTGCAGATGGTGATTGCAGCCATGAAATTAAAAGATGCTTACTCCTTGGAAGGAAGGTTATGACCAACCTAGATAGTATATTGAAAAGCAGAGACATTACTTTGCCAGCAAAGGTCCATCTAGTCAAGGCAATGGTTTTTCCTGTGGTCATGTATGGATGTGAGAGTTGGACTGTGAAGAAAGCTGAGCACTGAAGAATTGATGCTTTTGAACTATGGTGTTGCAGAAGACTCTTGAGAGTCCCTTGGACTGCAAGGAGATGTTACAACCAGTCCATCCTAAAGGAGATCAGTCCTTGGTGTTCATTGGAAGGACTGATGCTGAAGCTGAAACTCCAATACTTTGGCCACCTCATGTGAAGAGTTGACTCATTGGAAAAGACCCTGATTCTGGGAGGGATTGGGGGCAGGAGGATAAGGGGATGACACAGGATGAGATGGCTGGATGGCATCACTGACTTGATAGATGTGAGTCTGAGTGAACTCTGGGAGTTGATGATGGACAGGGAGGCCTTGCTTGCTGCGATTCATGGGGTTGCAAAGAGTCAGACATGACTGAGCGACTGAACTGAACTGAACTGAACTGATAACTAGCTTCTTCCTCTATCCTGGCTTCTTCCCCTCATTCGCTTATAGGCTTTTGCTGAGAACCTTGCCTCACACAGGAACCCCCTTTTGAAGTTTCACCAGTAGGAAACCTGCCCTGAGACAGGTGGAGGCAGGGGTGTCTCTAGAGTAGACTGTGAAGATAGGATTTTAAAATTGACTTTCTTATCAGCCAATCCGAGTGAAGACCCCAGCCCTGGTCGCCAGTGGGGTACACAGTGTGATGAAGCAGGACAGTTGCTGAGAGTTACACCGTGGTGTTCTAGGGCAGGACTAGTTGCAGATGTACTAGCTTCTTTAGTGTCTTTGGCATTTGATAGATACAGAGAAAAAGTAACTCTACAATTAGTGTAGAATTCAGTAGGTGTGGCTGAGAGCTACTAATTTATTAGGGAGAAATGACAGGCTCCAATCAATCAACAGTTTAAAGCAAAGTCTGGGAGTCAGAGTGCCCCCTTGGCAGGGTTTAAAGAGACTCTCACCTAGTGCTGTTCGAGGCCTAATTAATTATAGGAATTAACTGCAAAAGTAACAGAACATCAGACAAAGCTGAATTTTCACCTTGGCAATGCTCACATGCCAAAGTCAGGACTTACTAGGAAATGACTGGTGCCTTAAGATTTGAGGTATGGATATCCATGCAGTTGCAATGAAGAAGCATGCAACTTTAGGCTACCCTGAGTTTTATGGGGATACCATGCCCCAGCTCTGCTTGACAGAAGTAAGAGCGTCTCCCGAGCCTCCGAACCGCGAGAGGGCCTCAGAGCGGCTGTCTCACAGGACAGCACTTGCTGTCTTCAGTGTTACACCTCTTCTGTCTGCCAGACCAGTGGTGGAGGTCACATCTCCTGAGGGTCAAATAATAGACTGACCGTAGATAAACTGCTGAGCCCACTAAGGGAGCGAGTGATTTTCTGATAAAGGATTATAGGATGTAACCAGTTCTTCAGGAGCTTGGCCCAGAAATGTATCCTAGAGTGCTGAATAGAACGTTAAACTAGTTAGAAGAAATTCTGTCAGAAATAGGTCACTCTCCCGTGACTCTGGATTTAATTGCCTGACATGGCCCTTAGAGGCTTTTTAATAACTAGAATCTCCACTCAAAGATCAGAGATGCCGATGGCCTATATTACATGCAGAAATGATTTCAGAATTGTGGAACAAAGAATGAAAAGCCTCAGAAAAGTGGGGGTGCAAGAGTGAATCCATCCTGTAAGAATGAAAGACTCCTCATCCGACACTGTTCTCAGGAGCATCCAGAAGACATTCTGTTTATCAGGACAGCAAGGAATGCCTTCATAAGGGAGGCGCCAGTGCTTTGGGGAATTCTCTGTTGTAGAGATAGTTGCAGAACTGGTCTCCCTGCTATTATTGGAGACAATAACTTTCCAGAATATTAGAGAGCACATGACATCACTTAACTGTCAGAGACAATGTGAGAGTAGCTACCATTATACAATCTGATCTTAATGAGAACCAAGGCTGGACCTGACTCACAGAACTATGGGGGTAGCTCAAAGTGTTAGTCACTCAGTCGTGTCTGACTCTTTGTGACCCCACGGACTGGACTCTGCCAGGCTCCTCTGTCCATGGGATTTCTCAGGCAAGAATACAGGAGTGGGTTGCCATTTCCTTCTCCAGGGGATCTTCCCTATCCAGGGATTGAACTTGGGTCTCCTGCATTGTAAACGGGTTCTTTACCATCTGAGCCTCCTTGGAGATGACTCATACAGCATGATCCTAGAGGAAGGATGGATGAGCGGTCACCAAGAATATTGCTTAATAAATAATCAACAGAGATCAAGAATGAATCAACAGAAGGTTGATCAGCTTACCCGATAGAAAAGCAGTCCACTGTCCAGTTCTCAAGCCTGAACTAGTTCTCAGACCACAACTGCATTGACTGAAAGGGAGACCAGATGTCTTTGAAGAATGGGACCTAAGAGGTCCCATAACCAAGGAAATATACTTAGGATTAAGGAGAATACTTATATTTTTCACAGGCAGGTGGACATAGGATTTGAGCTGAGAGTGATATTATAGGTTCAGAAATAAAGGGAGTCCTAACCAAGGTTTATCTCACAGTTTTTTATTGTGTCCATGGGTCCACTTAGTGGTCATTTCTCAAACCCTGAATGTGTTTTTTAAATGAACACACTTAGCAGCTCTCAGAACCTTCACACTGACTCCTTGCCTAGTGGTATAAATTGTTTTAAGAAAAGACAAGTGGAAGCTCCTGAAACAGACCAAGTCAGTAAATAAAAAAGAAGTACATAGTAAGTCCTGAAATTAGTTAAAGAGTTTAATTTTACCCTCTGAAATGAAGGGGTAGTGGTTCTCACCATATCTCATGTCATCAGTCTGTCCCACACAGATATAAAAACAAAAAATTGAAGAGATAGATAATGTTGAATAAAAATAGATGGCTGAAAACTCAGCTTCATGACAGCCTTAAAGCAGCTGACATGGTAGATGTGATATCTTTACTAGAATGCATTCATATTGCCCTGCTATGAGGTGTGGAGATATTCATCCAGCAAATGCATCTTTTTCCATATCCATTAGGAAGAGAAGAAAATGTTACTTTCACATGTGATGTATAACATACATTCTATGGCTGCTGTATGCAAGGGCTAATTTAACTTTCTGTCACACAATAGTGACAAAGGACATGAATTATCTGGATGCTGCATGGACCATCAAATTGGCCCATCATGTCAATGGCATCATGTGAATCGTACTTGATGAGCAAGAAGAGGCATGCACTCTGGATGCCTGATCAGATAAATTCTCCAGAAGACAGGAGATAGCTGCTAAATCAGTAAAGATTTCAGGACTTTCCTGGTCTAAGGCATGCTGAGATAACTCTTCTAAATAAAACAGGAGCCCTCAGCGTGAGCTCTCATGGAGGTGGCCATTTTGGCACCAAGACCTGGCCCCACCCTCTAGCCTGCAGGCTCTACCACTAGGACACCTCAAGTCAAACAACCAAGAGGATGGGAACACAGCCCCACCCATCAACAGACAAGCAGCCTAGTCATCCTGAGCCCATTACAAAAAAAAAAAAAAAAAAAAAGAGTGAAGTTGCTCAGTTGTGTCCAACTCTTTGCAACCCCATGGACTGTGTAGCCTACCAAGCTCTTCCATTCATGGGATTTTCCAGGCAAGAGTACTGGAGTGGGTTGCCATTTCTTTCTCCAGGAGATCTTCCCAACCCAGGGATTGAACCTGGGTCTCCCACATTGTAGGTGGATGCTTTACCATCTGAGCCACTAGGGCCCATGTTCGCCTCTAAATATGCCCCTTGACATGACCTTGCTCACGAGAGGAACAAGATCCTGCTCCATGCACCAATGAGCAGAGTCCCTCCAATCAGTAAGACTGCATAACCCAAGATCTCCAGGAGCAAGGGCCAGACACCAGAAAAAAGAAGAACTTTAACCTTGCACAACAGAGGCTACAAACACAGAAACTTAGACCAAACAAAACAGCAGAGAAATATGTTCTATATGAAGAGGCTAGATAAAATCTCATCCTAGAAAAACAGCTAGATGAAGAGAGATAGAGCCCAAGAAAATACTGAGGTGATAGTAACCAAAAAATCCCCTAATATGGGAAAGGAAACACTCATTTAACTGCAGGAAGTGCAGGGTCCAATATAGAATATATATAAAGAGGAACATGTGAAGACATTGTAAAAAAAAAAAAAAAACACACATGGAAGCTAAATTTGTTACAAAACAACCAATGAATCACTGAAGAAATGAAAGAAAAAATAAAAAATACAAAATGAATATAAGATGATCCAAAACCTATGAGATACAGCAAAAGCATTTCTAAGTAGGAAGCAATCTAGAAGAAATGGACATATTCTTAGAAAGACTGAATCTTCCAAGATTGAACAAGAAAGAAATAGAAAATATTAACAGATGAATCACAAGTACTGAAATTGAAACTATGATTTTAAAACTTTCAGCAAACAAAAGTCTAGAACCAGAGGGCTTCACAGACAAATTTTATCAACCATTTAGAGAAGAGTTAATACTGATTTTTCTGAAACTCTTCCAAAAAATTGCAAAGGAAGCAACACTCCCAATCTCATTCTATGAAGCCATCGTCACTCTGGTACCAAAACCAGACAAAGATACCACACAAAAAAGAAAATTACAGACCAATATCACTAATGGACATAGAAACAAACTTATTCAATAGTATACTAGCAACCTGAATACAATACATTAAAAGGGTCTTATAATATGGTCAAGTGGGATTTGCTCCAGGACAGCAATAATTTTTCAATATCCACAAATCAATCAGTGTGATATACCATATTAACAAATTGAATAATGAAAATCATATCATTATCTCAATATGTGAAGAAAAAGCTTTTGAGAAAAATTCAGCCTTCATTTCTGATAGAAACTCTCCAGAAAGTGGACATAGAGCAAATAGGTGCTTGTTGAGCTTAGTTGCTCAGTCATGTCCAACTCTGTGACTCCATGAACTGTAGCCTGCCCAGCTCCTCTGTCCATGGGGATTCTCCAGGCAGGAACACTGGAGTGGGTTGCCATGCCCTCCTCCAGGGGAATCTTCCCAACTAAGGGATAAAACCCAGGTCTCCCACATTGTAGGTGAATTCTTTACCTTCTGAACCATGAGTGAATTCATCATCATAAAAAAGTCCATATATGACAAACCCACTGCAAAGATCATTCTAAATAGTGAAAAACTGAGAGCATTCCCTCTAAGATTAGGAATAAGACAAGCAGGCCCACTCTCACCACTTTTATTTACCGTAGTTTTGGAAGTGCCAGCTACAGCAATCAGAGAGGAAATAGAAATAAAAGAAATCCAAATTGAGAAAGAAGTAACCGGTACTGTCTTCAGATGACATGATAATGTACATAAAATATCCTGAAGATGCTACTAGAAAACTGCCTGAGCTCATCAATCAATTTGGTGAAGTTGCAGAATACAAATGGACGCACAAAAATCTCTTGCTTCCTGTTCACTAACAACAAAATATCAGAAAGAGAAATCAAACAATCTTATTTATCATCACATCAAAGGAATTAAATACACAGAAATAAACTTACCTAAGGAGACAAAAGACCTGTACTCTGAAAACTGTAAGATGCTGATGAAAGGAATCAAATGACACAAACAGATGGAAAGAGACAACATGTTCTCAGACTGGAAGAATCGATATTGTAAAAATAAATATACTACACAAGGCAATGTACACATTCAATGCAATCCCTATCAAATTACCAGTGGCATTTTCATAGACCTAGAACAAAGTTTTTCAATGTGTATGGAAACACAAAAGACCCCAAATAGCCAAAGAAATCCTGAGAAAGAAAAATGGAGATGGAGGAATCAAGCACCTTGTCTTCAGACTGTACTACAAAGCTATGGTCATCAAAACAGTATGATATAATGGCACAAAAATAGAAATACTGATCAATGAAACAGAGTATAAAGTCCAGAGATAAACCCACACACCTGTTCAGTTATTATATGACAAAGGAGGTAAGGATATACAATGGAGGAAAGATAGTCTTTTTAATAAGTGCTACTGGGAAAATTGGACAGCTTAATGTGAAAGAATAAAATTAGAACATTCTTTAAGACCAAAGACAAAAAAAAATCAATTCAAAATAGATTAAAGACCAAAATGTAAGACTGGATACTATAAAACTTCCAATGAAAATATAGATACAACACTGAATATAAATCAAAGCAAGATCTAGAGTAATGAAAACAAAAACAAAATTTTGAAAATGGGACCTAATTAATCTTAAAACTTTTCACAGCAAAGGGAACCACAGAAAAATGGAAAGACAACCTATAGAATGAGAAAAATATTTGCAAACGAGGCAACCAACAAGGGTTCAGTCTCCAAAATCTGTAAATAATTTATGCAGCTCAATATCAAAAAAGTAAACAACATAATCAAAAAATAGGCAGAAGATCTAAATAGTCTTTTCTCCAAAGAAGACATACAGATGACCAAAAAGTGCATAAAAAGACACTCAATATCACAAATTATTAGAGAAATGAAAATCACAACTGCAGGAGGTATCACCTCACACTGGTCAGAATGACCATCATCAAAAAATCTACGCACAATAAATGCTAGAGAAGGCGTGGAGAAAAGTGAACCCTCCTACACTGTTGGTGGGAATTTAAATTGGTGCAGGCACTATGGAGAACAGTATAGAAATTCCCTGGGCTTCCCAGGTGGTCTTAGTGGTAAAGAACCTGCCTGCCAACACAGAAGATGTAAGAGATGCAGGTTTGATCCCTAGGTCAGGAAAATCCCCTGGAGAAGGGCATGGCAGCCTACTCCAGTATTTTGGAAGCTGCAGACCACAGTCCAGAGGGTCACAGAGAGTCAGACACAAGAGACTTAGCGCACATGCATGCACACAGAAGTTCCCTAAAAGAATAAAAATAGAACTTCCATGGACCACCAGTCCTTCTCCTAGGCATATATTTGGAGAAAATAGTCATTGGAAAAGTTACATGCACCCCAATGCTCATTTCCGTACTATTTACAATATCCATGACATGGAAACAACTTATATGCCAATCAACAGAGGACTGGATACGGAAAATGTGATACATATATTCAAAGGAAAATTACTCAGTCATAGAAAAAGAATGAAATAATGCCATTTGCAGCAAGAAGGATGGACCTAGATATTATTATTTTAATTGAAATAAGTTAGAGAAATACAAATGTTATACGATCGAAACAAACAGTAATCCCCTGGTGGTCCAGTCGTTAGGACTCTGTGCCCTCACCGCCAGAGCCCAGGTTCAATCTCTGGTCAAGGTACTAAGATCCTGCAAACCACATGACAGGGTCAAAAATAAATGAACAAATAAGGGAAATAATTTTAAAATATTTTTAAATGATACAAATTAGCTTATTTACAAAACAAAAACAGATCACAGACTTCAAAGCAAACTATGGTACCAAAGGGAAGTAGGGTAGGGAAGAAGGGTAAGCTAGACATTTGGGATTAACATATATAAACTACTACATGTCCTGGAGAAGGAAATGGCAACCCACTCCAGTATCATTGCCTGGAAAAATCTCATGGACAGAGGAGCCTGGTGAGCTGCAGTCCATGGGGTGGCTAAGAGTCAGGTGCGACTGAGAGACTCACTTAACACTTACATGTAAAACAGATAATCAATAAGGACCCACTGTATAGCTGAAGGAACTCTACTCAATGTTCTGCAATAACCTATATAGGAAAAGAGTCTGTAAAAGAAAGGATGAATGTATATGTATAACAAATCACTTTGCAGTACACATGGAACTAACAGACATTTTAAATCAACTATATTCCTGCATAAAATAAAAATTAAATTATAAAAAATGATAGGTGGAGAGAAGGATGTCAGATAGCATGAAAGGGTAGTATTTCAACCAATAAACAATATTTGTATTCTTCTAGGAAAAAAAAATCCGTGTAGAATCTCTGGTAAGCCCACAGGACTCAAAGGGCGATACCTAACATTGTAAAGCAAGTGCTTGCCTGCCACAGAGAACTAGGCACGTTTTCAGAGCACTGGTTACTGTACCGTAGCCCCACTCGGGGGTGGCCCTAAAGACAGCGGTACGGAGAAATTCTCCCAAAGGGCAGAGCTTCAGACAGCGTTAGGTCATCCACTCTTTTTGTGTGAAGAGAAAAGTGGATAAAACTATAAACAGATTCATGAGCAGTGACAAATGATTTAGCTGTTTGGTCAAAAGGCTGGAAGAAGCAAAACTGGAATATTATGGACAAGGAGGTCTAGGGATGAGGCATATTGTAAACCATCTCCAGGACAGCTTTTGTTCTTTTCTATTAACGTTTGTCTTCAAGCCTATCTAGCCCAGGCTTCTGTACAGAATAAACTCTGACATGTTTTCTGCCCAGTTCAGGTACACTAACACAGCTCTATATTATAATAAGATTTATGTGAGTTGAATTATGCAAATGTTTTTCTATGTAGATATTAACAAATTATAGTACTCATTTCCTAACCACAGTGTGCCAGATAAACTTCACACACCAGGGTTACCTCTCAAACCCTGTGCATAAATATACTGAAGTTAAAGATCAGCCAGAGTGATTCTCTGTCACTGTGTGCCTATGTGAACTGTCCTTCGGGGTCTATTAGAAGTAATCCTGGGGGTTGGAAGTATCACTCCCTACTGCTCAATATACTTAGGATCTTATCTCAGCTTTTGTTTATTTTCCCTTTAACAGAAAACAATATCAAATACCATCTTCATAAATTCCAGATTTTGAGCAATTAAGTCTAGCTTTGATTATATACTTAGATAAACTGAATACCCGAACTCTTTCAGTCAGTTAAAAACAATAATATGTAAGTGGAACAAAGTGGAGGATATAGTAAAGCAACCTTTGGCCAGCTATAGAGAAAACTTGTATCAAATGCTTCTTTTTGTTGTTGCTATAGATAAAGACACACATTTGTCCCTGTAGAAACCATAAAAGTTTGGCTAGCATTCAGACTAAGAGATTAAAGGCAATGAAACACAAGAAAAGTAGTTATTTCATTGAAACCAAAGCAAGTTATAAAACATCCTAACACAAATGAAGAAAGTCACTATTATCATAAATACAGTAATAGATTACAGGTAAGCAAAAGGCAAGTAGTCTCATATATATGAAGAGATTACCAACGTTGCAAATATATCAAGCAGATTAACAAAATAAAAATGATCCCGAACCTCGATTGAGGACTGTCTTAATGTTCACACAGCAAAAGCTCCTAACTTTTCCTCTCCTACACTCTCCAATGTCCCTTTAATTCATGGAAAATTTGGATAGTAAGTTACCTAGAATATTGATTCTTAAGAAGTATTTGTCAGAATCATCTGCAAGCTTTTAAAAAGTACACAAACACTAATAGCCAGACTCACTAATTCATAATATCTCATATTAGACCTAGTCATTTGAGTAATTTAAAAGCCTTACAAGAGTCCATTCACAATGTATAAAAAGTGAAAGTGTTAGTCACTCAGTCGTGTCCACCTCTTTGGGACCCCATGGACTGTAGCCCAGCAGGCTCCTCTGTCCATGGAATTCTGCAAAACAAGAATACTGGAATGGGTTGCCATTCGCTTCTCCAGGAGATCTTCTTAACCCAGGGATTGAACCTGGGTCTCCTGCACTGCAGGCAGACTCTTTACCATCTGAGCCACCAGGGAAATCCCAAATTATCACATTGTACATTTTAAATACACTACAATTTTTGTTAATTGTACCTTGATAAATATGGGCAGGGGGGAAACACCCCACGTGATTCTGCTGTATACCCCTACCTGAGAATTACCATTCAAACAACTGTAAAGTTGTTCACCCAACCTTGACCTCAAAGCCCTATTTTTCATAGAATACAAGACATTTTAAGAAACATCTTGTTTGAAAGCATAGCTTAAGAGTTTACTTTAGGTATATTCAATACGCTTTTAAAAGTAGCTTGAAGACTAAGCAGGGAGTTTAAAAACCACATATATGATATAACATTTGTGAGAAAATATGATTGAGATGTCAATTTACCTCAAGCCTCTTAGAATACAGCTGTGAACTGCCTATACTCAAGATTATTATGTCACTAATAGAAAGAAGAGGGTTCCTTTATCAATTTAAAAGTATTTAAAAGTATGTATTATTCTTATTTGGTTATATGAACATGATGACATGATTTCACTTCTACAGGAAACAAGTAACGAGAGGAATAAGTAAGTATTCTATTTAAAGAGATACACAGGTAGCAAAGAAATGAACAGATAGCAGGGATATGAAGGGCATGTCAGTTGCTCAGGGCCTGTGGTTGTGTTGCAGAGCACAGGCTGGAGCAAGCTGTTCTTAGGAGAAGTCTGGGTCTTCCCAGGAGGCCAGCTCCAAGTCCAGTGATGCCAACGCTGCAGTGCTAAAAGGTGGCTAAAAGGAATGCCCCAGCAAGATAAATTCTTGAGATAGAGTCATTGTTCAAATATTAATTGTATATTCGCCAGTCATCCTAAAGGAAATCAGTCTTGAATATTCATTGGAAGGACTAATGCTGAAGCTGAACTCCAATACTTTGGCCATCTGACGCAAAGAGCTGACTCACTACAAAAGAGCCTGATGTTGGGAAAGATTGAAGGCTAGAGGAGAAGGGGATGACAGAGAATGAGATGGTAGGACGGCATCACCAACTTGATGAACATGAGTTTGAGTGAACTCTGGGAGTTGGTGATGGACAGGGAGGCCCAGCATGCTGCAGTCCATGGGGTTGCAAA
Organism: Redunca redunca; assembly: GCA_006410935.1. Lineage (NCBI taxonomy): Eukaryota > Metazoa > Chordata > Mammalia > Artiodactyla > Bovidae > Redunca > Redunca redunca. Next base: position 13,689 of record SJYQ01001586.1, on the reverse strand, counting down.
GAGTCAGACACGACTGAGCGACTGAACTGAACTGATTCACCAGATACTAAATTACGTAATAGGGCTACTGCTGTTGCTAAGTTGCTTCAGTCTCGTCCGACTCTGTGCAGCCCCATAGACGGCAGCCCACCAGGCTCCCCCGTCGCTGGGATTCTCCAGGCAAGAACACTGGAGTGGGTTGCCATTTCCTTCTCCAATGCATGAAAGTAAAAAGTGAAAGTGAAGTCGCTCAGTTGTGTCGGACCCTCAGCGACCCCATGGACTGCAACCTACCAGGCTTTTCCGTCCATGGGATTTTCCAGGCAAGAGTACTGGAGTGGGGTGCCATTGCCTTCTGCAATAGGGCTACTAGGATATATACTACATATTGATATGATTTTTACCTTCCTGAAGGTTGTATTTTTACAAACAAAACAATTTCAAACTAGGGTATTAGTGCTATTGGAAAAAAAAAAAAAAGCAACCCAGATGCTGAGATAGAGAATAATGGACATGGGTGATGGTAACTTTAGAAGAGTAAGTTGCAAATGGGCTCTCTGAAGATTAAATACTTTAGCCGGGAGCATGACAGGCAAAGAGATCAGGGATGGACAGCATCCTCCAGTGTGAATGCGCCTTCTATACACAAGAAACAGAAATGAATATTGCTAGAAACTAGAGCACAAGGAAGGTTGGCAGGAAATGAAGGGAAGGTGGCAGCAGAGAGGTAACAGACTTCGTAAGCCATGGTTAGGAGATGTCCTCTAAGTATGCCAGAACTCAGATTTGGGGGATGAAACCAAGAGTGTCCTTTTGTACACACCGCTTGTGCAATATCAGCAAAATATACAATAGGTAGGGTAAAGGTAAAGTCGCTCAGTCATGTCCAACTCTGTGCGACCCCATGGGCTGTAGGCTACCAGGCTCCTCTGTCCATGGGATTTTCCAGGCAATAGTACTGGAGTAAATTGCCATTTCCTTCTCTAGGGGATCTTCCCGACCCAGGGATCGAACCCGGGTCTCCCACATTGTAGACAGATGCTTAACCTGTCTGAGCCACCAGGGAAGTCCAATAAATGCATATAAATAGGAACCTCTCAGGATCCAGAACATCTATCTTCAGAATATGGTGTAAGATAATAAAAACCAGCAACACACATCCAGTGAAACTGGAGAAGGAAACAGTTCAGTGGGGTTTTGTCTTCTTGTCCCGGAAGCCGGAAGACAGGAAGGAAGGAAGGAACGGAAAGAGGGCGGAGAACCACGCGTGGAATCGGAATGAAAATATTGCAAAGTTCAAGATGGCCCCTACACATCAGAAAAAAACTAACAGCTGCTATTTGATTATAACCTAGATATGTTTTTCTGTAGGAACATCTACCGTTTGTCTCCAATTTGAACAGCAGAAAAGCGTTTACGTTTGACTCTCAGGTAGAGCGTGACAAGGGAACGTCAGAGGGAGAGCTGCTCCCGCTGTTGCTGACGTTACAGGGTGATACGCCGGACAAAATGAAGAAGGTGCCCAGCTGGCCGGACAACAACGTGGGCCCTGAGAGTGACTCCTGCTGTGAAGATACCAGGACCTCATCTGAGGGGGCTCAGCTTCGTGAGGTTTAGCCCTGGCACCCAAAACGTGGGGCCAGAAGTTTTATAGGCCATGTCCAAGACCTAACCTTAAAAAGGTCAGTTTAAATGCAGTCTTTAAGGATGAAGACCGCGCATCCACACTCATCACTGGGGAGGCAGTCACGCTTTTGTCCTGGGGGGAAGACTCTGCAGATGGAAGGAGGCTTGGCCCTTAAAGGACTGAACGTGACGTGACGTCCCACTGAGTCTGACTTCCAAGACACTGAAGACAGTGCATCAGGGCTCTGACTGACAACGGTTTTTTTTTCATTTGCCTCCATGGGTTCCATATTGTCCTCTTCATTTTGTGTTTTTGAGTTCTCCAATTACTGCGTTTTGTTGTTTGTTTTTTTTTATGTTGCGAGTTCATCACTGGATTGAAGGTGTCATTTTTGCCCACATTTTTCTCTGTAACATGTATGCTCTAATTAAATGCTTAACAACCTCTTCTGGTATAAAAAGTTATCATTTCTGATTATGCTCGTCTACTCATGGTGTTATTCAAATTTTTGTGTACCTTTGTCTTTTTGTTTTAGGCAGAAAAACTGTAAACATTTTCATACGTTTGTCTGGGAAAGTGTTTCTCCTTCGTATCTGAATGATAGCACTGCTGGGTAGAGTTTTCTTGGATGACAGCTTTTATCTTTCAGTACTTTTTGGATGGCATTCAGCTTTTTCCTGGTCCTTAGAATTTCTGCAGAGAAATCTGACTGCCTCACAGAGATTCCTTTGTAGGTCACTGTCCTTTTTCCCTGCTACTTTTAAATTTTGTATCATTGACTTTTGACAGTTTTAATATAGTGTTTCTTAGAGAAGGTCTTTTTGCTTTGAGATAATTAGGAGTTCTTTTAGCTTCATAAACTTCAATATACAATTACTTTCCCAAGTTTGGGAGGTTCTGGCTTTTATTTCTTTAAATAAACTCTCTGCTCCCTTCTCTCTTCTCTTCTTCTTGGATACTCTATATTTCCTTACCTGATGGAATAGAATATTTCTTACATAATTTCATTTCTTAAAATCTTAGTTCTTTTTCCTTCTCTACCTGAATAATTTCTAGATTTGTATCTTCAAGCTTGCTAATTCTCTCTTTCATNTTGATGCTTTCTATTGCATTTTTCATCTTATTTATTGAGTTTTTCAGTTCAAGAATTTCTATTTGTTTAGAGTTTTAATCTCTTTGGTAAAGTTTCTTAGTTCATTGAATTGCCTTTTAAAATTTTCTTTTTTTAATAGTTTGTTTTTTAATTGAAGTATAGTTTATGTACCATCTTGAGTTTTCTTGTAGCTCACTGAGTTTCTTCATGTTAGCTATGCTTATTTCTTTATCAGATTGCAAACTTCCATAACTCAAAGTTTGGTTCTTGGGGGATAGTCTTTGATGTGTGTATGAAAGAGAGAGAGAGAGGTACCATGTTACCACATTTTCATCACAGTCCTTGATGAGTTTCCACTGCTGGCACATTTGTAGTAGTGAACAACTTTCTTATTTGGGTAAAACTTTTTTTTTTTTTTTTTAAGTTTCGTTCTCACTCTTCAACAGGTGCTGTTAGAGGCCTTTTTCTTCTTCTTCAGTAGGTGGCACTATAGCACAAATATTGCTTCTGTCTATATTTGCGAGCCTGCACTATCTTTCCCCCACCAACTCTGCCAGGCACCTTCTTAGTGGTTGTGCCTCTGGGATCACTGACGTCCCTGCTGTCGATATCGCTGTAGGCAATGGTGTTGCTGATGTGGGCACCAGGATGGTGGGCACCTCTGCCGCACCCAGAGCAGCCTGTGTCCCAGGGACTGCCATTGCATTTTAGGGAGCAAGAGCTTGGGGGAGGAAGCTAAGATTGGTGGGCACCTCTGCCGTTCTGGAGTTGTCAGATTTATAGATCCTACTGTTGAGGGCAGGGGGCTAGGGCCCCTGAGTGTCAAGGGCCTGCCAAAACTGGAAGGGCCTGGGTCACAGTTCCCACTGCCATTGTTCCCCAGTTCCCTGTGCCTGCAGACACCACTGCAGCCAGGAGGCTGGAGTCATTTATTCCACATTTTCTGCTGCTTCTGTGTCCTCTGGGGCTGTGAACTCAGCTGTCTCACCACGGGTCTGAGCTCATGGGTACCACCACTGGCGTTCCTCTGTTCCTCCTCCTCTCTGGGTTCTAGTTCCACCACCTTCAAACATACAGATGTGCAGATCTACCCAGCACCCTAGTGCTTGGTGCAGAGGAGCCTATACTGAGTTACGGGTATTTTCACTTGTTGTAGATTACAGGGGAGAGAGTAAGGGAGCGTCTTACCCTGCCACGAGGCTGATGTCACAATACTACTTCTTTTAAATTCTAGACTTTTCACTTTATTCCTTTGTACACTTTCTCTGTTTGGATTCTCCATCTGTTAATTCATTATGATTCTGTTTTGCTTTTTGTTTTTGAACATAATAATAATTGCTTGAAAGTTGTTGTCTATTGTTTCCAACATCTGTATCATCTTAGAGTTTCTATTCATTGATACTTTTATTGAGTGACTTTTTCCTGCTACTTTATGCCTAGCAATATTCTTTTGTGTGCTTGGCATTGTGCTGTGTACATTGTACATACTCTGGGATTTACTTTTCTCTGAAAGCTATTGAGGTTTTGCTCTAATAGGCAGGCAGATTCAAATTGCAAAAATGTATTTCCAGCAATAGGCAGAAGCTGAAATTTCTGTTCATTTCTTTCTTATAGCTACTAGTTTTAGAAGAACTGGAACCTTCCTTACATGTGTAGTTCAGTGGGAAAACAAAGCCTTTGGTAGAGTTACGACATAGACTTTAAGACTCACCAACTCTAGTTTTCTACTTAAATTTTCCATCTGCTTTGCCAGCTCTGAGCTCTAGTCTCTGACAAAGTAAGCCTTTAAGGCTTGGATTTCTGCTATCCTGACCTCAGATCAAGAATTCCATCAGGACAAAAAAAGTTGCAAATACACAAATATCATCTGATATTGGTTTCATTTTCAAAGGTCAAATTCCCTCCAGTTTCTGCCTGGTTTTTTTTCCAGTTTTTTTCAAACAGATGTTTTATTTTAAAACATCTTAAAATAATTTATCGAGATATTGTTATTTGCATATTGGTAATAATGACAAAGCTTCTCCAGTACCAAAAGCCATAGCTTCAGCTCTAAAAAAATTGCTTTTGTTAGCATCACCAATAACCCCACACTATTAGATCTAATAGTTAACTCTCAGTCTTCAACTTAACCCAAACTTTCAGCAGAATTTTACATGCCCTCCTCCTGGAACCACTTTCATTACTTGCCTTCCAGGAATATATACTTTTTTCTGTTTTCCTCCTAACTAATTGACATTTTCTTCTTAAATTGTTTTCCTGATTCTTCATCTTCTTCCAGACCTCTTAACTTTAAAAGTATGCTGTGAGTCAATTTTGCAATTTCCATTTTATGTCTACAATCATTTCCTTGGTGATGTCATCCAGTCTAGTGGCTTTACAAAATGACCAAATGTATAGCTATTCTCCCTGAATTCCAGACATCCATATTTAACTACTCGCTTACTATCTCCATGTGAAAGATTTTCCTTAGATATTCTATTTTCTCACTTTCACATTCAAAATATCAGAGAACATTAAATGGTCAACCATCAAAACATATTCAAGAGTGTGTCTACAATTGCCTCTGAAATTGGTTAAATCTCCCTTGGTCACTGTGGCTTGGTCTGACATTGCAACTGCCTCCTGATTCATTTTCAGCTTCTACCCTTGCTATCCCCCTATTTTTCTCAAGTCAGTAGCTAAGTTATTCCTTTAAAATATAAAACAAATACTATTATATCTCTGCCAAAGATTATTTTTTAAAGTACAAAATGGAAATAGTATTTCTCTGTTCAAGAATTTGTGCTTCGTATATAGTAAAAGCCAAAGTTGTCACAATACCCAAAGAGTCCTTTGCGGTCTGGGCCCTCTCTGAGCGCTTCAACTTCCTTCCTATCTGCTTAGTACCTGGCTGCCATTCTGGATTAGTTTTTCTAAAAATGGAGTCCCTTAACTTTGCCTTATATTTTAAATTTGCTTTTCCCCAACAGTATTGATAGTCTTGCTTCATATTTAGTCCATTTATTTATTATATTTAGGTTGCTTTCTCCCACTGTAATGTAAGCATGAGGTTAATAATTTTTACTGTTTCTTTACTTTTATGTGCTTAGAACCCAGAATCATGCCTAACACAAGTTTGGTAATGAACAGTTGTTCAATGAATAACTAAGTGAATGAAGTAAATCCTATCTGATTTCTCTCTGACCTTTGAAAACAGTCCAAAATCCTAATATGTTTTATACTCTTGGGCATAATAGTATTGCTATATGCCTCCTGAAAGCTCCATGTGGTCTTTTTCCCCACTGGATAATGTACAGTCATGTTTTAAGTTTCATTTTTCAAAAAGTTTTCTCTTACTTTTTTAGAAACATCTTACTCCAATCTGGGTTAGTTTTCTCTTGTCCTCAGAATACCTATTATTCACTGTAGTATTTGTCTATTCAACTGAAGCTTAAAACTATTAAGTTGTTCATAGCAAGATCATCATCACCTCTCTTCTGTGAACTATTTCATTCCAAATAGTTGGTGAAATATGAGCTGGGCTTAGTTGCTCAGTCGTGTCAGACTCTTTGCAATCCTGTGGACTGTAGCCCACCAGGATCCTCTGTCCATGGAGATTCTCCAGGCAAGAATAGTGGAGTGGGTTGCCATGCCGTCCTCTAGGGGATCATCCCAACCCAGGGACTGAACCCAGGTCTCCAGCATTGCAGGCAGATTCTTTACCATCTGAGCCACCAGGGAAGCCCATGGTCAAATATAATATTTGTCAAAAATAAAGCTTGAAAGGTATCACAACTGTTAACCTGAAGTTTTTAGAAGTGAGTAAACTAAGGCTTGGAGCTTCCCAGGTGGAGTTAGTGGTAAAGAACCCATCTGTCAATGCAGGTTAGACATAAGAGACTTGGGTTCAATCCCTTGGTAGAGGGGATCCCCTGGAGGAGGGCCCAGGCAGCCCACTCCAGCATTCTTGCCTGGAGAATCCCATGGGCAGAGGAGTATATAGCGGCCTATGGTTCATAGGGTCACAAAGAGTTGAACACAACTGAAGCAACTTAGCACAGAACAGCAAACTAAGGCTTGCTTATGGCTGTAAAACCATGATGTGAATGAACTAGTATATGAACCCAAGTCTCTCTAACACTGCACTCTTTCTACACGACATATTCATGAGTTTTATAATTTTCTTATGAGTGTTAAAATAACAGTTTATCATAATGCGTTACACCTTTGTTTCCAGTATAAGTTATTGATCATCCCTGGGAATTTTTCATTGATGAAATGAGTTTTCTCCCTATAGTAATAGGCAAAGGGTGGCATAACTATGTTATATTCATCTTTAGACATACATATTTATGTATCATCAATATTCAAGCCACTTAAAATACTTTACAAGCTTTGTGTGTCACAACACGGTCAAAATTATGATGACTCTAGTGGAATTTGACAGACCGTGAAGTTAATTTACCTGCTAAGGTGTCAAGAGTGCAAATCTCTCTAGTTGCTGATCGTTGCACCAGCTAAGAAGCACCGGAGGCAACAGGGACGAAAGTTGGTGGCAAAGCATAATCAACCGCCAGTTAATCTAATCAAATCTGTAGTCACACGTATGCGCTAAAATGCTTCCCAAAAAGCTCAACATGATGTAAACGCATGAAGAATAAAGTCAAAAATCATAGTCAAAATGTTATTCTTCTCATACATCAAAGCAGAACACTGCTTCCTGCCCCACTCTGAAGACTGTAATTATTTTTAATGGCCTCTAGGACAGAGCCCATGCTTGTCAAGTGAAGAAATATAAATGCTTTTCTTGGTACACAGTGAAGTGTTTTGCATGAAAAGACAGCAGTCTTTGGAATCAGACACTCTTGGGTTCGAATCAACATCATCACGTGGGAGGTCTGTGACTTCATGTGCTGCATAAACTGTGAACCTCAGTTTCTTCTTTTGCAAATTATGAAAAATATTTTCTCCTCGCTCATTTTTAGGTCCAACTAAAAAGTCACGAGTTAGTTTAAACTTTAGTTTAAACTAAGTTTAAAGTTAGTTTAAATAGAAGTATAGAATTAAGGGGAAACAATTACATGATATCAAAATCAGAATTGAAGTGGAAAAGCAAAATGAAGCTCATATACACAAGGTTCACTGCATAAGAAAATAAAAGAAAACACAACACTTTCCTTTATCCCTAAAAAATTCAACATAACCTGTAAACTTTTCCCCTCACTAAAAGTGAACTGCTGATGCTCAGGAAGTGCTCTGGAAAGAATAATGTCAAATGAAAGGCACGTGACTGAGGGAGCTCTGCCTACTTCCTGGTATACCTTGCTCTTCCCCTTCTCCTCACCTTAATTTCTACTTCAGCCACTGCTTCACGCACTGTTCTTTGACACTTACATTTGCTTTCAAATTTCTACTTCAGCCACTGCTTCACGCACTGTTCTTTGACACTTACATTTGCTTTCACTCTAATTTCCTTGTAATATATTTTTACCACTATGCACACAGCTTTGTAAACTAAAGGTTTATAAAGGGAAGAGTAAGGGGGAAACAAATAGAATCAGAAGAAGCAAAGCCCCCTCATCTTGGCCTGCTCTGTGAACCTTTCTGCCTCCTTGACTCCACTTTCTGACCCGTGATCTGTAACTCAGAGTCTAATTGATTGTGCTGGAAGTAAGACGCATTGTTTTCCCACTCTTCTTCCATTCTAGAGAGCAGGGAACTTGCGGAAGGAAAGGGACCTGTTGCACTTTTGTAGCTCTGCTGAGTTCTTGCTCAGATTCCTCTGATTTAATCATAATTTTCAGCATTAAAAGTAGACTTTTACAGTAAAAATTACCCAATGCCCCTGCAATGGACAGAACTGTGTGCTCAAAAAATCCATACGTTGAACCCTAACTCCCACGTGACTTGTATTTGGAGTTAGTGATTAGGGTTAAATGAGGTCATAGAGTGGGGCTCTGATTTGATGGATGAGCATCCTTATAAGAAGAGACACCAGGGTCCCCCCAGCCCCCTGAGAACACAGGAAGAAGATGGCCATCTGCAATTAAGGAAGAGGCCTCTCATTACCAATCCAATTAGCCAGCACTTTGATTTTGGGCTTCCCAGCCTCTGCAACTGTCAGAAATTGTTTCTGCTGTTTAAGCCATCTAGTCTATACAGTCTTTGCTGTAACAGCCTGGGTGACTAATACAGCCCCTGTTTGATTCCCCACAAATCAGTTCCTTTTTGTCTTATTTAAAAACACCTGAAAGGACTTATTGTTTCAGAGCATAAGGGTGAGTCTGTTGCTGCTGCTGCTGCTGCTAAGTCGCTTCAGTCATGTCTGATTCTGTGCGACCCCATAAATGGCAGCCCACCAGGCTCCCCCGTCCCTGGGATTCTCCAGGCAAGAACACTGGAGTGGGTTGCCATGTCCTTCTCCAATGCATGAAAGCGAAAAGTGAAAGTGAAGTCACTCAGTCGTAGTGACCCCATGGACTACAGCCTACCAGGCTCCTCTGTCCATGAGATTTTCTAAGCAAGAGTACTGGAGTGGCTTGCTATTGCCTTCTCCGAAGGGAGTGTCTAAGAGCGGAAAAAGAATTGTAAACTGACTGACTAGCTTAACATTCTCTAAAGGTGCGTTCAATAACACAAAAAAAGAAGGGGTGTTTCAAAGACAAAGCAAATACAAAACCATTCATTCACTCATTTGCTCAGAACATAATAGTTTGGGTGGTTGCCATAGGCCAAGTTAAAAAGACAATAAGATTAGCACTTATCAATAGGCAATTTAGTTAGAGGATATAAACAATATCTAGTATTTATGATGCAAAATCACAGATTAGAAATAAAACTTATTTATTGACTGTTATATATGGCAGAGAGGAAAGCCATCTAATAGAGTAAAGGAAAATAAGAAAGAAAGATGATAAATAGGAAGTTATCCAAAATAGTACAGGCTTCTCTTCTGAATGAGTTTGCTGCTGCTAAGTCACTTCAGTCGTGTCCGACTCTGTGCGACCCCATAGACGGCAGCCCACCAGGCTCCCCCATCCCTGGGATTCTCTAGGCAAGAACACTGGAGTATGTTCAATACAATATAGGTCATCAGGTGTATGATCTTAAGCAAGAACTAGGTTTTCCAGGAATCCAAAGCCAACATAAACAATCTCTTAGCCTCCAAAAGAAAGTGAAATGTTAGTTCTAATTTGCAGCTTCTAGGTTTTTTTGTTTTGCATTTTTCACTTTGTAAAAACAAAACAGTAGGAGATGTAATTGACCTTCATTTAATCTGAAGCTTTCACAGGTTAGGTGAAGAGGCTCTGCTTCTGTGAATATGATGTTTGAGTAGGTTCTAGATATTTATCCACAATGCACAAATTATTTTTGTGGGTTTATCAGAACAGCCCTGGGCAAAATTTCCTGATAAGCTGACTTCTGGGTTCAAGTCTTAGGGTTCTGCACGCTCTGTATTTACAAGGTTTATAGGCTCAAACAATGAATAGTCATAACAATGAGACTAGGTCATCTAACACCTCAGGGAGCTAGACATAACTTGAACATTTAAGAAATTAGTATTCTTATTATGAAGCGAATGCATAAATATGGTGTTTCTTTCTCTTTGATGGTTTTTCTAACCACTCTAAGAAAGTAAGCCTAACTAGCAAAATTTAATTAAAAAACTAATTTAAAATTTTAAAAAGCACTGGAGAAGAAACATCAGGGAAAGTAACAGGAAAAGGAAGCATTTGCTCTCAGATCTGAAAAGAGGTTCACCTAAGAGCTTATGCTTAATATTCCCAAAGCTTGGGCCCTTCCTACCTGCAATAACCCCCATATCTTTTAATTAAAGCTGTCCCTTGTAAAGGAGAAAGAAGAAAAGCTAAAAAATGAATCCATAGCATCTTATTCTGGGAAGCCAGAGCCTTTAACATCCTGCTGATCCAAATTCCTTGCACAGTCATCAGTGGACCTGCATGATCCGCAAGCTGCATTTTCCCACTGTTATTAAAGGGGGAGGTGAGAAAGAGAGCTTGTCATAGATGCCACTTTCAGAAAAACAGAACATTATGGAAGATGCTGTGTAGAAATGTGTTCTGAAGTGGATTCAGCCATGAATTCACTATTCATTCCTAGTATGTGCTAATATGACTAGAAAGGGATAGAGATTTTTAAACAAATTATTATAGGGCTTTATGGAAGCATTTAAAGAGGAATCGGCCTTGTTCTTGGAGTTAGGATAGATTCCTCTGATAAAATGACATTCAAATTGAGAACTGAAGAAATGGAAATGGTTTCTTATCATAAATGCAGTAGAAGAATATGTGTGGCTGGGAGGAGAGACAGAGTTCACTGGGCCTAATTTTTTAAAAAGGGAATTACTATAAAAGTGTTAAAGTGAAGAAGGCCAGAACAGAACAGACCTAGAACACTTAAAGCACGGACTGGAGGAGAAAACGATGTAAGCTGAAGATGGAAACGTAGTCAAGAAGTTTACAGTCAGTGCTAAGTACTAAGCTCTTCAGACTAAGGGGGAGACACTTGAATCTTGTTGTCTGTAGAAGTCACATCAACTTCATAGACGAAAGTGGAAAAAAAGATCGGGGAGGAGGACCAGAGTTATTGTAGGGAGACTAAGTGGGTAACCACGTTACCATCCTTCAGACAAGAAGCACCCCTCCACACAGAAGCATGACATAATATGGCGAAAAGAGGTGGATGCATTCAACATGTTTAAATGAAGCTGATGCCCCCCAGCTAGGACTGCACTAAACAGCAATCAAAACTTTGAAAATCAAGGTGCTCTTCACTGCATTTCGGGATTTGAGGACTGGTTTGAGGACTTTGCAGACTTTTTAACAGACTTCCCTGGTGGCTCAGACAGTAAAGCATCTGTCTACAAGGTGGGAGACCTGGGTTTGATCCCTGGGTCGGAAGTTCCCTGGAGAAGGAAATGGCAACTCACTCCAGTACTCTGGCCTAGAAAATCCCATGGACGGAGGAGCCTGGTGTCCATGGGGTCACAAAGAGTTGGACACGACTGAGCAACTTCACTTTGAGGACTTTGCACACTACTTCTCACAGAGATATCCTTGAAAATCCTCTGTGATAATTCATTTTATGTATCCATTGGCTAAGCTATGGTACCCAGTTGTTTGGGCAAACAGCAACTTAGATGTTGTTGTGAAGACATGCTTTATTTATCTTCAGAATATTAACTTTTAAATCAGTGTGTTAGTCACTTAATCATGTTCAACTCTTTGCAACCCCATGGACTGTAGCCTGCCAGACTCCTCTGTCCATGAAATTCTCCAGGCAAGAATACTGGAGTGGGTGCCATTTCCTTCTCCAGGGGATCTCCCAACGCAGGGATTGAACCTGGGTCTCCAGCATTGCAGGCAGTTGCTTTACCATCTAAGCTACTAGGGAAGTCCAAAGTCGCTCAGTTGTGTCCGACTCTGTGTCTCCATGGAGTATACAGTCCATGGAATTCTCCAGGCCAGAATACTGGAGTGGGTGGCTGTTCCCTTCTCAGGGGATCTTCCCAAACCAGGAATCAAACCCAGGTCTCCGCATTGCAGGAGGATTCTTTACCAGCTGAGCCACCAGGGGAAGCCCAAGAATACCAGAGTGAGTAGGCTTATCCCTTCTCCAGCAGATCCTCCTGACCCAGTAATCCAACCAGGGTCTCCTGCCTTGAAGGCAGATTCTTTACCAACTGAGCTACCTGGGAAGCCCTACATATCAGTAGACTTTGAATAAAACAGATTGCACTTCATAATGTGATTAGGCCTCATCCAGTCAGTTGACAGCATGAAGGAAAAAGCCAGAGATACCTCCTTTCAGAAGGAATTCTACCTCCAGCTGCCTTAGGACTCAAAATGCAATATCAAGTCTCCCCAGGTTTCTAGTCTTCCCGGCAGGAGATTGCCTTGGAAATCACATGAGCGAGTCTCTTAAAATAAATCTTTATTCCCATATACATACATCCCATTGCTTCAGTTTCTCCGGAGAAACGAATGCACTCTTTTCTTCTCACAGCAATCAGTTTTTCCGGTCAGCCTGCTGCTCTCTCCCACCATAGAGCAGTTCCATTCACTTCTTTCTGCCAACTCCCTAAGCACTGCACAATGCCAGGCTGCTCACTCCCTTTCTCCCAACCAGAAGAAGTCATCAGGCTTTCTGTTCTCACCTGCCTTTTACTGCTCACAGGTGGTCAGAAAAATGAAAAGCTGGACTATAAAGAAAACTGAGCTCTGAAGAATTGATGCTTTTGAACTGTGGTGTTGGAGAAGCCGCTTGAGAGTCCCTTGGACTGCAAGGAGGTCCAACCAGTCCATCCTAAAGGAGATCAATCCTGAATATTCATTGGAGGAACTGAGGCTGAAGCTGAAGCTCCAGTACTTTGGCCACCTGATGTGAAGAACTGACTCACTGGAAAAGACCCTGATGCTGGGAAAGATTGAAAGCGGGAGGAGAAGGGAATGACAGAGGTTGGATGGCATCACCGACTCAATGGACATGAGTTTGGGTAAACTCCGGGAGTTGGTGATGGACAGGGAGGCCTGGCATGCTGCAGTCCATGGGGTTGCAAAGAGTCAGACACGATTGAGTGACTGAACTGAACTGAACTCATCCCAACAACAAGTCAAGTTCCCCACAAATGGGAAGCCCCCTTTAATGTGTTTCTTATAAGAACTGTCCCTCTTACCAAATTATTTACAGAAAAGGAGTTGCCAAGAGTTCACAAAGGAAATAACATATTTATCCTAGAAGTCACAGGTGAAAATACTGTGTTTATTCATATATTAATAATCCTTAGGCCCTGTCACAGATATTTAGGAGGTAAAAGTTAAAAGATCCATGATAAACTCAAAATGGCAGGCAAGAATGAGGATGAGAAGAGGAACAGAGGTGAGTCCAAGGTTTCTGTCTTAGATAACTATGTTAGTGAATAAAAATGCCTCTCATAGCAAAGTAGGTGGCCAACAAAGTGGGTGGGAGGGAGGGGAATTTTATTATATAC
>SJYQ01001582.1:30902-45897 GCA_006410935.1 Redunca redunca | reverse complement strand
AGAAGGTACATCACGAGAACCTTTAGCCCGAGGGAGGATGAGGAATGAGGCATATGTAAGTGACCTTGAATTTCGATGGGGGAGCTCTGTCTTGCGTCGTTACTGCCCTTCTCATTGTCTGTGCTCATCCCTGGGCTGCTTTCTGGAGAGCATCTGGGAGCTTCTCTGGTCAGTGGGACTCAGTAAGGCAGCAGTGGCCACTCTGGACATCAGGCCCTTCTGCTTGGCTCTGTGCCCTCAGTCCACCCGGGCTTCCATTCTTGCCGCCAACTTTCCTCTTGTGCTCAGAACGGATGATCCCTCTTCTCTGCCCCTTGCCTGCAGCCACTGTGCAGCAGAATGCTTTCCATTTAAAAACCTTCTGTCTGGGGGCAGTTCCCTTAAATAATATTTTGCAGCTTCTTTAGTTATGGCTTATAACACAGGTGGGTTCTGAATCCTATCAAACCAAACTCTCAATATCCAAAGGGCAAATTCGTGAAGTTTAGAAAATTTTAATCTTTCTAAGCTACATATTTTCTTCTAGAGATCCCCCCTCCTATTTTGGAGGGCTAGAGTTGAATGATGACTACTACTTTCTCTTTGTTTCCTGTAACAACAATCTCTTTCTCTCCTGAAGCACCATTTGTTGAATAGGTGAAAGGGGTATTTCACATAAAATGAAATGCAATAAAGGGAAAGGGATTTAGCATGTGTGAAAATCCCTTATAGGGCTTCCCAGTGGTTCAGCAATAAAGAACCTGCCTGTCAATGCAGGAGACACAGGAGACACGGGTTCGATCCCTGGCTTGGGAAGATACCCTCGAGAAGGAAATGGCAACCCACTCTAGTATTCTTGCTTGGGAAAGCATATGAACAGAGGAGCCTGGCGGGTTACAGCCCAGAGGTCACAAAGAGTAGGACACAACCGAGCAGAAATACACCTTCTCTAGGACCCAGTTGCCAGATCATTCTGAGAAGAGAAGAAAGACCTGCAGTCTCATTCCCTCAACTTAATAGTTTCCACCTCACCCTCTCCCTGGTCACCTGTGAATTCCTGCAATCCTTGTCCTCATTTTCTGCTGGCCCAATAAATATTCTTGTATTTCAAGCCTTCGTGTAGTGCTCTGCTTCCAGCCTGAGGTCAGTACTGGGAAGATCAGTGTTTCTGATCACTAGGTTTATTCCCGGAGAGCCAATCGATTCCACAACCTGACTCTGTGAAATCTCACAGTCCTTGGGGATCGGCCAGGGTGATCAGAGGAAAGAAAGGTACTCATAGTTTTCTACGCCAGCCCTGATTATGGGGCCTGGCTCTCAGGACCACGGAAGCAGGAGGTCAAAGACCGTGTTGCTCATATAAGGAGATGTTGAAGATGCAGAAGCTCATTGGTGTCTGAGCTTAAGAAAGTGGCTGATGCAGCCTCCGATAGTGCCTGAAATGGTGAGAGGTGTCGCTATTGGCTCTCAGGAGGGAGGGTGGAAGGGGTGGTCTATATAGACCCCGGTTGTCACCCTGACGCCTCCTCACAGGCTGATCCTGCAGCTGGGACTGTGACCTTGAGGACGTGGGGTCAGGATGGCTCTGGGCAGACACCTCTCCCTGCGGGGACTCTGTGTCCTCCTCCTCGGCACCGTGGTGGGTGGTCAAGGTAAGAGCTGCCCTCTGTCCTGGGTCCACAGCAGGGGAGTGGACACCTTGATGAAGGGAAAGGTGTATGGAGTTGTGGAGCCGCAGTCTTAGTGTTTTTGATGAAAAAGGAGCCACGCTGACTGTGAACACTGGTCCCTCTCCTGTGCGGGGTCCACTGGTTATAGCGGCAGATTTTACAGAGCAGTGAGGTTTTGTCTGGACCGAGCTGGGTCAGCCTGAGTCCCCTCCACTGTCTCCCTTGTTCTCAGGGAGCTTCTAGGAGTCCCAGTGGCTCCCAGTGTGTGGAAGGTCCAGCGACTGACCCTAGCTGGGACTCTGGGCTGTTCCCACACGCTCCACGTGCCTGGTGTGTGAGCACTGCCCCTGGTCCCCGAGTTTCCTGTGTTTGTGCTCTTGTTGGCTCTGTGCTTGTGTGTGTGTGTATGTGTGCAGGTGAGGAGTGTGTGAGGGTGTGTGTGTGTGAGGGTATGAGGAGTGTGTGTGTGTGTGTGAGTGTGTGAGGAGTGTGTGAGTGTATATGTGTGTGTTAGGAGTTTATATATTTGTGTTGCTATAGGCTCTGTGCTTGTGTGTGTGTGTGTGTGTGTGTGTGTGTGTGTGGAGTATGTGAGGAGTGTGTGAGTGGTATA
Organism: Redunca redunca; assembly: GCA_006410935.1. Lineage (NCBI taxonomy): Eukaryota > Metazoa > Chordata > Mammalia > Artiodactyla > Bovidae > Redunca > Redunca redunca. The sequence goes on along the minus strand of SJYQ01001582.1, from coordinate 43,635 downwards.
GAAGGTGTGTGAGGAGTGTTTGAGTAGCGTGGGAGATTGTCTGTATTTGTGTGAAAATATGTGTGTGTATGTGGGCGTGTGTGAGGCTGGGTGTGTAAGGGGGATGGAGCCTGTCTGTGTGAGAGGAACAGGGCGGCTGAGCATGGCCTGTGTCCATTGGTCTGTAAAGCACACAGGGTGTCCACAGGGCTGGGTGTCAAGGCCACTCCTTGTAGCTGGATCAGAGATAATTGTGCCCCTGCCCGCCTCTCTCTGGCTCCTCTCCCCCATTCCCCAAGCTTCCTTCTGTTTGTTGACGTGTCTGCCCAGCACTGGGCTCTGTGAGAGGCTCTGCTTGCTGGCCTCGCCTGTTCCCACCAGATGTCATTAGGGAGCAGAGAAGCCCGCATCCAGGAGAGGGGACCTCTTGTCTGTAGAGATCAGTTGATGCATAGCCTCAGGTGTATAAGTTCCCGAGTCCCTGCTCTGGTCCCGTGACCCATTTCCTGATGTGCTGATGGTCCTTTCCCCTCCCAGGAGCTGCTGTGACTCTGTAGGGAGCCCTTTCTCCGTGCCCTCTCCTGTCCCTCCCTGGAGCTGCTTTCCCCTGAGTGAGGGTGGAGGATGTCACCAATCCTTCCTCATGGTCTGCAGGGTTTCTTTGGACAAATGTGCTCATCTCGTTATGGGAGTCCTCTTGGGTGACAAAACTTCTCCTTCTCTTTAGCCTTAGAATTCTCTCTTTCTCTTTTTGCTTTTGGACAGTTTACTCTGTGCGTCTTGGAGAAGGTTGTTTTGGACTGAAATTTTTGGGTGACTTATTAGCTTCTTGAACTTAGATGTGCAGATCTTTCCCCAGGTTTGGAAATTCGCAGCCTGTCTTTCTTTCTGTTTTAGTTATTTACTTTTGGCTGTGCTAGGTCTCCTTGCTGCACGCGGGCTTACTCTAGCTGCAGTGAGCAGGGGCTACTCCTCGATGCAGTGCACAGGCTTCTCACTGCAGGGGCGTCTCTTGGTGCAGAGCACAGGCTCTGGGTGCACACGTTTCAGCAGCTGTGGCATGCTGGCTTAGCTGCCCTGTGGCATGTGGAGTCTTCCTGGACCAGGGATTAAACTCATGTCCCCTGCATTGGCAGGCATATTCTTATCCACTTCACCACCGGGAAAGTCCTCAGCCGTTATTTCTTTTCTCCTTCACTTCTCCTGTGACTCCATTCAATACATTGTTTCTCTTTCTGGTATACATAGGTCCCACTCCTTTCTATACTCTTTTCATTCTCTTTTTGTTCCTCTAATTGTATACTTTCAACTGATGTTTCGTCTAACTTACTGGTTCTTTTTTTCCCTTTTCCTTGGTCAAGTTTGGTGTTGAATCTCTGTACTGAATTCTTCAGTTTACTCATTGTCTTGTGTTCATGCTAAATCACCACCGTCATGTGTGACTCTTTGTGACCCCATGGACTGTAGCCCACCAGGGTCCTCTGTCCATGGGATTCACCAGGCAAGAATACTGGAGTGGGTTGCTATGTACTCCTCCAGGGGATCTTCCAGACCCAGGGATTGAACCCGGGTCTCTTACATCTCCTGCACTGGCAGGCGGCTTCTTTACCACTAGCGTCACCTGGAAAGCCCATTCATTTATTATTCAGCTTCAAAACATCTGGTTAGTTCTTTTTTTTTTAAGTATATGTCTTTATTGCTCTTATTTTATTTGTATTATTTTCCTGTTATCAATAAATATTTGAATTTTCTTGTAACTCTCTGAGCATCTTTGGAAGTAATATTTTGAATTCTTTGTCAGGCAATTCTTGGATCTCCATTAATTTGAGCTGGTTACAAGAGGTTTACTGTATTCCTTTGGTGGGATTTTGTTTCCCGTATTCTTCTTGATGTTTTATTCTCTTGTAGATGTCTACACATTTAAAAAAGCTCTCACCTCTGCCAGAGTCTATGTCCTGATTTCAGTAGGGAAAGCCTTTCACCTCTGGGTAGGGGAACACTGGAATGTACTGCAGGGTGCCAAGTGCAGGGGCATAAGGTGGCACTGGGTCTGGGAGGGCATGAGGCTGTTTGGCTCAGGCTGCTGACATTCACAGCATTGACAACTGTGTGGTGTTTGGCAAGTGTTGCAGGGGGCCTGCTGTCACTGGAATGGTAGTTAGTGTTCTCAGCAGAGCCTCTGGTTCCAGAGCCTAGGGATCATGACCAGCAGTGGCCGTGGCCAGAGCCAATGGTGTGCACACATTTGGCTTTGGGGGCCCGTTGCAGGTGTCTCTGTGGGGGAGTTGATGGTTGCAGGTGCTCAGGTTGTGGGAAGGCCTAGGAAGGCAGCAAAGACTGAGACCAACAATGATTCATTGCTCAAACTCATGTCCATTGAGTTGGTGATGCTATCTAACATCTCACCCTGTGCTGCTCTTCTCCTTGTCCTTCAGTCTTTCCCAGCATCAGGGTCTTTTCCACGAGTTAGCTCTTTGCACCAGGTGGCCAAAGTATTGGAGCTTCAGATCCAGCATCAGTCTTTTCAATAAATATTCAGGGTTGATTTCCTTTAGGGTTGATTGGTTTGATCTCCTTGCTGTCCAAAGAACTCTCAAGAGTCTTCTCAAGCACCACAGTTCAAAAGCATCGATTCTTCAGGGCTCAGCCTTATTTCCTGTCCAACTCTCACATCCATACAGGACTACTGGAAACCATCATCTGTGCTGGTTATTAATTCCTTCAGAGGTAAAATCTGCTGCATCTGTCTGCAGAGCAGGTCCCTGTGAGCTGTGATTTCTCCTGCCGTGTGGTTGCTATTGGTCCTTCGCTCTTCTTTCTTATGCCTAGCCAGCTCTATAAGACTGGCTCAGCTTTGCAGGTCTGTGTGAAGTGAACCTGAAGCAGGACTTTCATATGGTGCTCCCAAAGGCTAGGGACACTGGTTACTCAGCCTGCTCTTACCCTCTTGGTGAGAGGAACTCTCCTGGCACCCTTGACACTGAGTGATTCTGGTTTGGAGGATGTAATGATGCCTCCAAAATGATAGTGTCTTGGCGTGGTCAAACTTCTTAGGGTACTCCAGATCTTTCTGGAGCTGTTTTTGCTACTGATCACTGTCTAAGTTTGGTCTTTTTTAAGAGGATGGAGGTTGCTGTCTCCTACATCAGCGTTCTGGTAATGGCACATTTGAGGTCTTTATTCTTTGAGAGAATGGTTGTAAGTGTAGAATTTGAGATTGGCAATTTAATTTTTTTCTTTCAGTAAATCTAAGGCTTCAGTCTACTCTACCCTGACATCTCTTTTTGTTCTTGGGGTTTTAGATGTTAGTATAGATGTTTCTCAATTTTATATATGTAGTCTTTATCTTAGTAGTTTTCTTTCTGTCAATTTTCTGCTATCATTTTCCATTTTAGTAAAAGTAAGCTAGGTATGGTGTAGTAAAAAAACAAGGAGTATCCTTATATAACATGTTCTGTTCACTTTGGCAGGACTTCTGCTATCGTAATTCTTCAAGCACTCAGGTTGTTGAATGCCCCACCATTGTATTATGCCCCCACTGCAATACAAGGCTGCAGTATTTGCTGTGGTAGAAAAATATATTGGCTCTTAAATGTTTCCATGTGGAAGTGACATCATTTGTTCTGCCACTTTGTTGAATGAGCCAGATTACATTGTTATGGTTAACTTCAAATAGGCAAGGAAGTATTACTATGTCCACATGCTCATAAAAAGAGAATTTTAAATGTTGCTGAACACTGGTAATGTCTCCATCTATAATGTTCCTATGAACGAACTCCTTTTTAATGCAGAAACCAGAGTCGTCTTAAAACTTAATCGCTAAAGTGACATCTGATCACTTTTGTCAAATTCCATTTGTTAGATGCGTGTTACTAGGTACATTCGAGTGTGGGTTACACAAGGACATGAACACCAGGTGGCAGGAATAGCCAGGACCTTTCAGAGCCTGTTAGCCCAGCCCTTAGTTCCTGAACTGGATGAGATGCTCCCTATGGACAGGGAAGGAGAGGGAGGGTCCTTCCCTGGATCCCGGGCCACAAGCTGTAACTGAGACGGGAAAGCTAGGCCCTCCCTAGTAGCCTTGGGCGCATCTACAGGGAGGGCAGCATCCAGAGTCGCTGAAGGCCTGTCCTCGGTGGTGTCCCTGGAGCTGGTTCTACAGGCTCCTGAGAAATACCTGGTGCCTCCCTTCCTGCTCCAGGTTCAGTGATGGCACATTGGGAGCTTCGAGTTAGCCATGGTGGGAATGTTTATACCACAGAGGTCAAGAAATGCTATATCCCATGCATTCTTTTACTCCTCATAGAGCTTATATTTTAAATATATACCACTACATGGTCTCCTAAAATCTCTCCTGTGTCCTGTGTCTGTGTCTCTTTTGCAGCTCTGGGGCTGAGGCTGAAGGATGGAGCCCATCGCTGTGAGGGGAGAGTGGAAGTGAAGCACCAAGGAGAATGGGGCACAGCGGCTGATTACCACTGGACACTGAAGGATGCCTCTGTAGTGTGCAGACAGCTGGGGTGTGGAGCTGCCATTGGTTTTCCCGGAGGGGCTCATTTTGGGCCAGGACTTGGCCCCATTTGGCTTTTGTATACTTCATGTAAAGGGGTGGAGTCAACTGTCAGTGACTGTAGGCATTCTGATATTAAAGACTATCGTAATTATAGCTATACCCATGACCTGGATGCTGGAGTAGTCTGCTCAGGTAAGTCCTGTCTGATCTGGGAAGGGATCTCTAGCAGGAAAATCCTCTGTCTTATCACCAGAATGACTTGAGATTATGGATTATAGCCTTAGAACATGCTTGGGGGAAGGGTCTGTGTGATGTGTCACAGAAGGTAGAGAAGTCAGGTCAAAAGTTTCATACAGATACAGCTGCTGTGTTTGACCTCTGTGACATAGTCTTGTCATGGTAATTGTTCTGTATTCTTTGACATAATAGTCAGTATGGTGTGACTACATGGTGGAGGGGGGGTGGTCACAGGAGAGTTGTAGGCAACAAGGTTTATCATACTCATAGGTCCTAAAACTCAGAGTCACACACTCCATCAGGTTGGTATGTGGAGGATGTGACAATAGAACAGGCTCAACCAAGCACTGGTGACCCCAAAATGGCATGTGAAGACACTTGGACAAGTGACCATACTGGGGGTCAGGGTGCAGTTACACAAGGAAAAGGTGCAAGGGGATTTCGCTGGTGCATTTAAATGTCTCTAGGTCACAGTCAGAGGAAGCCAGCAATGGAGCTTGTGGCAGAAAAGTCTCATCACCCTGGTGCACCTGATCAACCTACTGCGGAGCTCACGTCACATTTGCAGGGATGTTGAGGGAGTAGGAAAATGCAGTCTGAAGTTTATAACACAGCAGCTGAAGTGCATCATGTATAAGAGGCAGTGAAGCTCAGAGGACCTGAAGCGACTCCTGTGAAGTGCTCAGTGCTGTCTATGTGTTTGACCTGTGCCAAGGTGGATGCAGGAAAGACAGCAGTGAAACTAGGGTGTGAGTGGGTGCTCACAGTATTTGGCAGAGGCTTCTAGGTGTTATCATACTTGTGGATTGGATGTCCAGGATATTAATCTCATCAGAGCAGTATGACTGGAGGAAGATATTGTCAGTTATCACAGTGAGTTCCCTCAAGTAGGAAGCTGGTCTTAGGCAAGAATCACCCCGTCTGATGTGATCATGGGACAAGGGAGCCGTGAGGACATCTGCAGTAGGTCCTTAGAGCCACAGCCAATCAGCTCTTGGGTGTTTATATTGAAGATCACCATTGGAAAAGTGATCTTTTCTAATCTCACCTTCAGCAGATCTTTGATGATTCTAGTTGAAGCCCTTAAGAAAACAATTCTTTTCTTTTTTAAAAGGTACTTTATTGAGGTATGTCTGACATACAAAACTGCTTGATAAATATACATTTGTGAAACCATTATAGCACTTATGTCATAAATCTATTCATCTCATCAAAAAGTTTTCTTCCATTCTCTTTATTATTCTTATTAAAAATAATTATTTTCAAGGTGCTTTTAAATTTTAGTTAGATACTTTTGCTTTAAGCAAACCTGTTTTCTGGCATCTCAGGTAAACTTCTTCATTGTCACAATGTCCTAATCATGGTTCTAACTGCAGATAAATTTGTGGAAACACTACAGATGTCTGTACCATATTTTGATAAAGCAGCATGTGAATGAAAATGGAGTGTGTGATGTTTGAACTTTCTGTGAAATTAGAACTCCGAATGTTATCATCTTGATATTAATTCCAGTTAAGATACACTTAAAAGTAGAGAATTGGAAAGTGCCCTGATACTTAAACCCTGACTGGTTTGTATTCCCTGACTACCATTGCTCTAACTTAGGCTCTCACATTTTTATGAATGGTTCCAGGTTCCTTCTATTTCTCTATTTGTCACTAGTTTCCTCCCCTCGGTCTGTCTTCTGTATTTTCAGACCTGTTTTTAATGATGCGAAGTTAAGTTAAAGTGGCGGTGATTTTGTAGAGATAAGATTAGAATAGCTTGTCTTTTCATTAGTTTAATCAAAATTGAACCCTTGGAGTTTCCTCTGCTTAATCTTAGGAGTCAGGTATGGAAGAGAAATTTCAGCCTCAGTAGTGGATTGTTGGAAGTGGAGTGCTGTGTTTAGGAGAAATCTAGAGTAGAAACAATGACCAGAGAAAAAGGTAGAGAAGCTTATTTGAAATAAGGAGGAGATTTCAATGAGGGGCTAAACAAATTGAGAAGGACTGTGGTGCAAGTGTTCCAAGATGCTTCAGTCCTTTTCTACTCTTTGTGACACCGTGGACTGTAGCCCACTAAGCTCCTCTGTCCATGGGATTCTCCAGGCACGAATACTGGAGTGGGTTGCCATTTCCTTCTCTGGTGATCGTCCTCACCCAGGGATCAAACCTGGGTCTCCTGCATTTCAGGCGGAGTCTTGATTATCTTCTGAGCCATCAGGGACTACAGTACTGAAGTGCAAAATGGTGAGGGGATGAAGATGCAAGGATTGCAGGAGGGGAGGGTTGGAAAGATGCAGGTCAGCTTGTACATTCACCACAGCCTCTGTGTTACACTTCCTTCCTGCCCTCATTCTTTCCCTCCCTGTCTTCTTTTATCCTGTTGTGGGAGTCATTTCTGAGCTCGGTGGACGCGCTAGCATTGGAGGTTGCGGTTTTCTTAGAGGAAAGTTTTTATAATACGGATTCTGTTTATTTAACAAATATAAGTTTACTGATATTTTTTTCTTTTTTTGTATCAGATTTTGGTGAGTTGTGTTTCACAAGTAATGTGTTTTCAAGGACTAGGTCCACTTTACAAAAATATATTCAAATGAGAATAACACTACTTCTTATCTCTTATCTTTATATGTCGGGAAGATCTATAATGATATTCCTCCTTTTGTTACTGGTGGTGTTAATTTGTGTTCCCTCTTTTTTCTTAATTGGTTTTGCTAGAAGATTATCCGTGTTAATGTTCTTTTTAAGAGAATCACTAATGGATCCTATTAATTTTTTTTATTTGCATTTTTCTACTTAATTGATTTTTGTACTCAGTTTTCACTCCTCTTTTTCAGTTGTGGTTTTCCCTGATAGCTCAGTTGGTGAACAGTCTGCCTGCAATGCAGGAGACCCCTGTTTGATTCCTGGGTCAGGAAGATCCTCTGGAGAAGGGAACGGCTACCCACTCCAGTATTCTGGCCTGGAGAATTCCATGGATTGTAGAGACCATGGGGTCACAAAGAATCAGACACGACTGAGCGACTTTCACTTCCCAGTTATGATTGTTGTTGCTTTTGTAGATTCTTGAGTCTTGGATCATTTTCTTCTGTTTCTATTTTTATTCTAATGTAGGCATCAAGGAAGCATCAAGGTTTTAAATTTTCTTTTAAGCATCACTTTATTTTTAAGCCACCAGTTTTGCTAGTATATAATTTCTTTTGTATTTTGTTACCATAAAATATTTCTTTTTCTCTGAATGTATTCTTTGTCTTATAGTCTGACTTTGTATGATATTAATATAGATACTGTATGCAGCCTTCTCTGATTTGTGTTTGCATAACTGTGGTGTATGGGCTTAGTTGCTCCGTGGTATGTGGGGTTTTCCTAGACCTGGGATCGAAACCTCATCTCCTGCATTGGCAGATGGATTGTTCACCGCTGAAACACTGGGGAAGCCCATGTTGAATTACTAGTCTTTAACTACATTCCACCTTGAAATGATGTTACGTCACAACATGCAATGTCACTCACTATAGCTTTCTTCCACTTTGGTCACTGGTGCTCTCACTGTCACACATTCTACTTATAAATTTATTGTGAATCTTATAGTTTGTTGCTAATATTTTTGCCTTAAATCTACACCATTGAATGGACCCCTGTTTTCATCTGCTGTCATCTCCCTTTAGCTTGAAGAACTCTCTGAGGCAGTTTTGTGTAGTGTGTCTCGTGGCCTCCAATTCTATCATTATTTCATTTACTTGAAGTCAACTTAATTTTCATTCAGTTTTGAAAAGTATGTTTATAGGTGATTCAATTCTAGAGTAACAAATGCCCAACCCCAATACTTTAAATATGTTTTTACATTGTCATCTGACTTTCACTGCCTCCAACAAAAAGTCAGTAAATAATACGTATCCTTTTGTTCAGCTGTATATAATGTGTCAAATTTCCCTGGCTGCTCTTAAGATATTTTTGTTTGTTTGTCTGCCACTGAATTTCAGTATTTACATTGTCATGTTTCCTGAGAATGATTTCATTTCCTTGTTCGGGGTTTGTTTAGCTTTTTGAATCAGTGGATTTATAGTTTTCAATAAATTTGCAAAAAATTTCATTTATCTTTTCTGAATATTTTTCTGCACAGCCCTTATTCTGAATCTCCAAATACACATATTTTAATTGTTTTTTATATTATCCTACGTGCCACTGTGTTTCCATTCATATTTCACTGCCTTTTTACTCTTTTTGGTTCAGTTTCGATAGTCTCTATTGTGTTTTACCTCCCAATTCTTTTATTCTACAATGTCTAGTCTCTTGTGTAATTAATCCAAATAATTTTTCATTTCAATACTATATTTTGTCCGTTTTAGAAGTCTCATTTGTTTATTTTTCCTAGTTTTCCTCCTTGTTTATTTTTATTCTTCATTAAGCATATTGGTAATAGTGGTTTAAAGATCTCTTCAGCCAATTCAATCATTTGAATTGTAATTTTTGAAAGTGATTATTTAAAAAAAGTGTTATGGGTTACATTTTTCCCCTTTGGAAATTCTAATAATTTTTTGGTTGGATGTTGGGCATCAGTAAGCAGTCCTTTACCAGTAAGAACTTTAGAAATAAATAATCAGAACACATCTAAAAATCAGGGAATTGTACTTGATGAATCAAGTAAAGTTTTTTCATTGGGTTATTTTCATTCTGTTCAATATGTGTTCCTCTGATGACCAAATGATGAACTTTTATTTTGGTTTCTCTCCTTTAGTTTTAAAACTTCTTTGATCCCACCTTGTTGCCATATGCCCCACCTACACCCTACTTCTACAGCAGTAGCTACCCTTTCTGATTTTCTTTTCCATTCATCTGTATGTTTTAAAATTGTGTTTGCTTGTCTGAGTGGGAAAAATGAAAAAGGATAGCAGCTTAAGTGGTAGATGGGAGGAGCAGAGGGTGATGTAATATGCTAACAACCTATTCAACAAGTATTTCCCAGAAATATTTACATATTTTGTCTGTATTGAGGCTTTTTCAACTTGGAACTCTCCAAATTATGGCTTGTTTGCTCACATCTTCTTCCTTCTCCTTCTTCTTCTTCCTTTTAGAATTGTAAAACATTCAACATGCCATCTTCTTTTAGAATTGTAAAACATTCATGAAAGAAATTAAAGACATTATTATCAATGGAAAGTCATTCTGTGCTTCTGTCCTGGAAGAAGTAATATTGTTAAAATGCCTGTACTTGTCAAAGTGATCTACAGATTTAATCCAATTCCTATCTGAATCCCAATGGCATTCTTAATAGAAATAGAGAAAACAATATAAAATAGGAGTGTGTGGTTTAATTATTATATATTCATGAATTTCCTATTTCCTTATCACTAGTGAGTTTCAGTTCCATTCCATTATGGTCATGAAAGAAACTTTGAATTATTTTAATATTTTTGAATTTGTTAAGACTTATTTGTAACCTAGCCTGGAGAATATTCCATTTGTGCTTGAGAAGAATGCATATTTTCCTGTGGTTAGAATTAGTACAATGATAGTATTAAAATCAATTAGCATTTTCTATGAGTCCTGTTTCAGAAGAAAACCTTTAAGAGGAGATGATCTGGAAACTCAGCTCCCACTCAGCTCCCACTGGTAAGCTCCCACTGAGAACACACAGTCTACCAGATTCTTTGATAAATTCTAGGATTTCAAGAGAGATGGCTGGGACTCTCTCTCTATGACTCTCTGAGTTTTCTTAACTCATCTTCTTTCCCACTGAGGTCACTGAAGAAATTCATGGAATTTTTGCCATTGAAAATACAAGATGTGATGACATAAACATGAATTAGTGATAGCGTCTATATTTCTTCTCTGGAGCCGTCACCCATCTACATGTTGGCATCCCCTCATGAATCCAGCCTCAAGACTTTTCCTCACTTAAGTCGCTTGAGGACTAGCTCCTGGGAGAGAAAATTGATCAGAATATTAGCCCCACAAGTTCCAGGAAAGCTTTCTAAGCTTGTCTGGATGCTAGGTCTCTCATCTCATAGTCCATGTCCCTCTGGGTGAGTTCTCTTCTGCATATTTCTACTTTCAAGTGCCTGAATATTATACATTATCCTTGGATTTGTAGGTTCTAGGCTGCTAAATGAGAAATTCACTTCTTCAATCAATGCTAAAAGATGTGTTTCCAGTATTCAGCCATTCCAATGATCTGAATTGGGCTCTGTAGTTTCTAGGCTCCTAGACCAAGGAATTCAGATTTCTAACCAGTCTCAAGGTTCTTGGGATTCTGCCATTCTAAACTGACCTTGTAATCCTCCTGGATTTCTCTTTAGAAACCTGCTCAAGAAAATTCAATTATGACACTAACTGTCAAAGACTGTCTACATGCTTCATTCCTAAAACGAAAAACTTTCACTCCACTGCCTGTGACGTGTGGTTTCCAGTTGCCAAGTCAGTACCATGCACACTCACTGGTTTTGTTGCTTCCTCTTAGGATTTGTGCGTCTGGCTGGAGGGGATGGACCCTGCTCAGGGCGAGTAGAAGTGCATTCTGGAGAAGCCTGGATCCCAGTGTCTGATGGGAACTTCACACTCCCCACTGCCCAGGTCATCTGTGCAGAGCTGGGGTGTGGCAAGGCTGTGTCTGTCCAGGGACATGAGCTCGTCAGAGAGTCCAGTGCCCGGGTCTGGGCTGAAGAGTTCAGGTGTGAGGGCGAGGAGCCTGAGCTCCGGGTCTGCCCCAGAGTGCCCTGTCCAGGGGGCACTTGTCACCACAGTGGAGCTGCTCAGGTTGTCTGTTCAGGTGAGATGCAGGTCAGGCCTTTCACTTCTGTGAACACCGTGTTCAGGTGAGAAAGTCATGTGATTTTGCTGAAACTCTGTCTTCTTCTACCAGCATACTCAGAAGTCCGGCTCATGGCAAACGGCTCCTCTCAGTGTGAGGGGCAGGTGGAGATGAACATTTCTGGACGATGGAGAGCGCTCTGTGCCTCCCACTGGAGTCTGGCCAATGCCAATGTTGTCTGTCGTCAGCTCGGCTGTGGAGTCGCCATCTCCACCCCCGGAGGACCACACTTGGTGGAAGGGGGTGATCAGATCTCAATAGCCCGATTTCATTGCTCAGGGGCTGAGTCCTTCCTGTGGAGTTGTCCTGTGACTGCCCTGGGTGGTCCTGACTGTTCCCCTGGCAACACGGCCTTTGTGTTCTGCTCAGGTAAGAGAGAGGGAAGGGCTACTGGTACTCAGGATGCTCCTGGAGTGAAATGTTCCCAAGAACAGAGAGTGAGGGAAAACGGACTTCAAAGTCAGATATTTTGTGGTGAAATATGGATCTTCTCATTGTTCCTTCATTTTTCAGGCCAGGGCAAGAAGTGTGAAGGGGAATAATATATTTTCAAGCTACATTGTTGCTTACGTGTAATCATAGAGAACAATGTATAAGCAGTAACTATAGACCTCAGTATGAACCCCAGCCCAGAGCAGCAAAGAGAATGTCCCCAGCACCACAGTCCTTGTCGTCTCCTCTCCTCAACAGGGAAAACTGCTTAGCGAACTTCTACTAACGTAGGGAGTTTTATCAATTTTTGAACTTAATATAAAATGATGCAGTATGTTGCATCTTTTGTATCTAATTTCTTAGACTCAATTTATGTTTGGGATTCAAACATGATGTTGTATATTGTAGCACTTTATTTATTTATTTTTATTACTGTAGAGTATGCCTTTGAATGATCACATGGCCATGTACTGACCCATTCTACTGACAGTATAAATCCGAGTTGTTTCCAGTTCTTGACTATTACAAATATGATACTACAACTTACCATGACAATGTCTTTGGATGCAAATATATGTTACTTACTTTCCATGTTTAACCCTTGGTCTTTTATTTTCTTTTTCTTAATCAAATGGTGTCCTTTGATGAGCTCATTTCTTAATCTTATGGAAACATAACTTGCCAACTTTTCCCCGTACATTTAATGCTTATTATAGCCTTTAACAAAGAATTTTTGCCCATTCCAAGATCATAAAAACATTCTCCAAGAATATCTTA
>SJYQ01001579.1:35818-164079 GCA_006410935.1 Redunca redunca | reverse complement strand
GGCGGGGGGGGGCAGGAGGGCGGAGACCTCGCCGGAGCCGCCTCCCAGTCCCGGAAATAGGAGCTTTCTTTACCTGAGGGCAGGTTTCGATAGAGTAAGCCCTCGAGGTCGCCGGCAGGCCTCCCAACCTGGAAATCCGCAGAGATCTGGCAGAGCTTCAGAAAAGGCCTGTTCACCGACACGCCAGGTGAAGACAAAGGGCACTGTTTGTTTTTTTCTTTTCTTTTTTAAATGGCCTTGTTTTCACTTCAGATTGGATTGGAAGGTTTAATCTTTTTTAAAATTTATGTCTTTGGTTGTGCTGGGGCGTCCTTGATGCTTGCGGCTTTCTCTAGTTTTTTGGGGTGGGGGCTGCTCTCCAGTCTCGGTGCACAGGCTTCTCTCTGCAGTGGCCCCTGTTATTGCAGAGCACAGGCTCTAGGTGCGTGCGCTTCGGGAGCTGCGGCATGTGGGCCCAGCAGTTGCGGCTCCTGGGCCTTGAACATGCAGGCTTCAGTTGCTGCAGCAGTCAGGGCCCATAGTTGTGGCACACTGGCTTAGTTGCTCTGCAGCGTCGACTTAAAAAATAGTCACAGCTTGAAAACTGAGAGTTATGTTTTATTTGGTGGGAATTTGTAGGACTTAAAGCCTGGGAGACAGCATCTCAAGTGACCCTGAGAGAACAGGTCTGAGGAGGGGGGTGGTATGAGGGTGTGTGTGTGTGGGCGGGAGGATCAGGTTATATAGAAGTTTGCAACAGGGCAGGTAGTCTGACCATCTAAAGATTGTTATTAATTAAGTAAAACCAGATATTTCAAGTTAAGGAATTTAGCAGTTTTCTATGTAGGGGAAGATGTAAGACTCTAGGGTCACTGAAATCTTTCCTTTCAGATGCATCTCAGCTATCTGGGGTCAATATCCTTAGTTCCCCAAGGCTCACCACTGGGGGTGACTGCAGCCTAAGGGCTGCCAGATTATAGGTACTGTTCTTCCTGGGTGCCCTTGTAGCTCAAAAATTAACATTTGGAGGGACAGAATCGATGATGGCTGGGACATCCTTGTTTACTGATATGGCAGGAAATATTCTATTTCTCAGCAGCATGTGGAATCCTTCTGGACCAGGTACTGAACCCATGTTCCCTGCATTGGCAGGTGGATTCTTATCCATTGCATTACCAGGGAAGTCCAGAAAAGAGCAGTGTTAAAGAGAACAGGCAGAAGTTAAAATGACCAAGACAGATTTTATTTAAAAACAAAAAGAAGATTGCAATAGAGACTTGGATATAGAACTGGGAATGATTCAAAATACAACCAGAACAAGTGGGGATTTACTGCCAAGGAGCAAGTGGGGGGAGGGGCAGCTTTGGTGGATGGAAAATTACTAAGAAGAGTTATCAAGTCTTTGGGGGCCATTCACCTGAAGGCAGGTGAGGGTGATCACATATCCCCAGGGTATAGTGGGGATGCTGAGTTTGATCAGGTGTCAAGGGTGGGGTATTCAACTAAATTGACTTAGCAAGATTCTTGCTAAAACTGGATTCTATAAGGAAGTACAGGGATGGGCCTTGCTGGGGAGAAGATTCAAGGGAGCCTGACTAACGCTGGGTTAAGCAGAGAGTCTTTGTCAGTTCCCACTCCTGTTCAAGGGAAGCAGAGGCGTTCTTTCCTCTGATCAATATATTAATACATTCGTTTTTCATTTGGTTGCTTTTTATTCATTTAGAACCAGCTGAATCATCTGTTGAGACTTGATGAGGGTTGATAATTGCTGTGTTGTGGCATCCACAAACATTTGATGAGAGGAATACCTTGAAGATAAATAGAAAGATGAAGACTAGAGGCCGAATTGGTCCTGTGCCCAACTTCGTAGACCTTCAGGGAGCCTCCAGAAGAAGTCCCCAGACCTATTGTCCCTCCTCAGTGGGTGGTGATGGAAGTAATGCACACACCTCTTCATTCATGTCTCGAACCTTCCTGGTTAAGGCAGAGATTTCACATAGATTGCCAAGGACAAAGATGCAGCATTTGCTTCTGACCACTGTGCAATGCCCCCTTCTTGGGTCATATCGAGGCTGATGCAGTTATGGAGAACAGCGTGCTGGGTTTCTCATCCTTGGTGAGTCACTGATTTGAGGCCAGTGGCGATGTTATCTGAGGACAAGGTGAATTGCTTCAGCAAGGAGCAGGTGATTCTGTTGTTGAGTCTAACCTCTTGAGCCAGATGATAGATTCCTGGGAATGGTACCCAAAAGGTGGCAAACCTTTGCCCCCAAATAGTAGTGAGGTCGTGGATGGAATGTAGGCCCAATTCTATAACTGTTTTTTTTCTAAATTGCTCCCCAGGAACCAAGATCATCTACAAGGGTATTTGTAGATGGTGATGTAGATGATGTCCTGAATACCTTTTGTTCCTATAGTGGGAGGAAATTAAACTGAAGGAGTGATGACTGTTTTAGAGCTAGCTTAAGAGAGGAAGGAGATCGTGGGAAATAGAATAAGATGAGGGGATGGTGAGATTGTCAAGGTAACAGTATCTGGCCCAGATGGAAGGTTACAGCCAATAAGCATGGGTTCCATGGACAAAATAAGAATGTGGAGTTAGGTAGGAGCTATAGAGATAGTTATCTGATGGCTAAAGGTTACCAAAGGATGCTCAGTTTGGGTGGGGAAAGGATTTGTTTGAAGGTGGTCCTCCTGTGGTTGATCTGGGTCTCAGCAATTACTCTGGGAGGGGCAGTGGAATCATTTCCACTTGTATGAGGGATGTGCAGAGTTCCTGGAGCGGCTTGGGGGTTTAATGTTGTACAGTATATCCTTGCAGCTTATTTGATACCTAATAGTGTGTACCCCTACCTGTGTACTGCCCTTCCCCCTTTCCTCTCCCCCTGCCCCATAACCACTAATTTGTTCTCTTTATCTGTGAATTTGCATCCTTTTTGTTATGTCACTGTTTGTTGTATTTTTTTAGATTTCACTTGTGAGTGATATATAGTGTTAGTCTGTCTGATTTATTTCGCTTAGCATAATATCCTCCAAATCCATCCATATTGCTGAAATAGCAAAATTTCATTCTTTCTTATGGCTTAGTGGCATTCCACTAAATATATATATCACATTTTCTTTATCCTTTCATCTGTTGATAGACATCTAGGTTGCTTCCTTATCTTTGGCTATTGTAAAAAATGCTGCTATGAACATTGGGGTGCATATATCTTTTCAAATAAGTATTTTTTTTTTTTTTCAGGTATATACCCAGGAGTGGAATTGCTGGGTCATATGGTAGTTCTATTTTTAGACTTTTGAGAAACTTCCATGCCATTTTTCATAATGGCTGTACCAATTTACATTTCCCCCAACAGTGTGCAAGTGTTCCCTTTTCTTTGCATCCTTGCCAACATTTGTTCTTGGTGTTCTTTTTGATGATAATCATTCTGACCAGTGTGAGGTGATACCTCATTGTGGTTTTCTCACCTTTTTCTTTTTTTTTTCTTTTTGGCTGTGTCACATGGTTTGTGGGATCATAGCCCCCTGATCATTAGTTGTACCTAGGCCCTGGCAGTGAAAGTGCTGAGTCCTAACCACTGAACCACCAGGGAACTCCTCCCTTGTTTTTTTCACTGTCTTTTAAAAATTATTTATTTTTGGCTGTGCTGGGTCTTCACTGCTGCCCAGACTTTTCTCTAGCTGCAGGGTGTGGGCTTCTCACTGTAGTGGCTTCTCTTGCTGCGAGCATGGGCTCTAGGCACATGAACTTCATTACTTGCGACACAGCGGCTCATTAGGTGTGGCCTGCAGGCTCTAGAGCGAGGGCTTGGTAGTTTGTTACGTGGGCTTAATTGCCCTTGGCATGTGGAATCTTCCCAGACCAGGGATCAGACTTGTGTCCCCTGCGTTGGCAGGTGGATTCTGGTCCACTGGACCACCAGGGAAGTCCTTTTCATTGTGATTTTGGTTTACATTTCCCTGATGATTAGCGATATTGAGCATCTTTTCATGTGCCTATTTTCATCTGCATTTCCTCTTTGGAAAAAATATCTATTCAGTTCTTCTGTCCATTTAAAAAAAATCAGGTTGTTTGTGTTTTTGATGTTGAGTTATATGAGCTGCTTATATAGGACTCTTATATTTCTTTAGTTATGAAACACAACTCCAGGGTTGAACGCCCAGTGATTTGACAGCAGTGTTAGTGATGAGTAAAGTGGTATAATAATCTTGAGCCTTCTAGGCTCAAGATTGGTTTTTTTGACAGTGGCATTTCTAGAATTCTAGATTGCTTATTGTAGTCACATGAAGGATAATCAGGAAGTTCTAAAGGGAAGGCAGTCAACGGAACCTTGACTTGTTGATTTAGGATCAAGTGTGTTTTGTTGATTCTTGACAGTATCTAAGGATGTCACATTGAATAAAGTTAGAATCTTCCACTAGTCAAGATGAATAAGGCGTCCCCATGAGCCTTCCTGTGATTGTTTCATACGGGGATAGCTTGGGACTTCCCTGGTGGTCCAGTGGCGAGGACTCTCTGCTCCCAGTGCAGGGGGCCTGGGTTCAATCTCTGGTCAGGAAACTAGATGCCATGTGCCTCACAACTAAGGACCTCGCATGCCACAACTGAGAGAGATTGCCACAACTAAAGAAACCGTGTGTTATAACTGAGTCCTGGCACCGTTGAATAAATAAATAATTAAAAAGAATAAATATCTTTTTAAAAAGGGAGATAGCTTACTTCACTCTGTATAATCGGCTCCAGTTCCATCCATCTCCTTAGAACTGATTCAAATGTATTTTTTTTTAATGGCTGAGTAATACTCCATTGTGTATATGTACCACAGCTTTCTTATCCATTCATCTGCTGATGGACATCTAGGTTGTTTCCATGTTCTGGCTATTATAAACAGTGCTGCGATGAACATTGGGGTACATGTGTCTCTTTCTATTCTGGTTTCCTCGGTGTGTATGCCCAGCAGTGGGATTGCTGGGTCATAAGGCAATTCTATTTGCAATTTTTTANATTACTCAGCCATTAAAAAAAATACATTTGAATCAGTTCTAAGGAGATGGATGGAACTGGAGCCGATTATACAGAGTGAAGTAAGCCAGAAAGAAAAACACCAATACAGTATACTAACACATATATATGGAATTTAGAAAGATGGGGATGATGACCCTGTATGCGAGACAACAAAAGAGACTCAGAGCTATAGAGAGAACTTTTGGACTCTGGGGGAGAGAGAGAGGGAGAGGGTGGGATGAGATGGGAGAATGGCATTGCAACATGTATACTATCAAGTAAGAAACGAATCGCCAGTTGATGTCAGATGCAGAATGCAGGATGCTTGGGACTGGTGCAAGGAGAGGACCCAGAGGGATGGCATGGGGTGGGAGGTGGGAGGGGATTCATGTTTGGGAACGCTTGTACACTCGTGGTGAATTCATGTCAATGTTTGGCAAAACCAATACAGTAATGTAAAGTAAACTAAAGTTAAAATAAAAATTAAAAAAAATAAAAATAAAAAGGATTTAAATAATTTGGGGGACACAGTCATCTTCTCTAGATGAAATTAAAACTTCTGTTCACTCTTTGATTTTTTAGTTTTTATAATTCCTTGTTAATCAACATCAACCTGTACTGTATTTGACTAAGCCATTTTTCTCACAATTGAGAACTTCTTCACAACCAAACTGCCCTTGCTTCATAGGGTATAATCTTCAAACCTGTTAAAGACTACCTATTACCCTCTTTATACCAGAAGCCAGCTCTGAATGCATGTACCCATTGTTGCTCTGAATGCATGTACCCATTGTTACTCTGTCTGAGGCATCGTTAAAGGAAATTGTAATAGAACAGCCATCGCCTCCAATTCAGCCAAATGATATTAAAGCTAGTGTGTACAACTCTAAAAAAAAAAAATAAATAAATAAAAAATAAAAAAATAAAAAGGGAGATAGCACGCCTGAAGATAGGGGTGACGGTGTGAGAGTCCTGAGAGCAAGGGGCAGGGCTTGTGGGCATGGAAGCCCAGTCCTGGACAGTGGAGCCAGTCTGGCCTTGAGGATGGTGTTTCTATGTTCTTTCTGTGGCACTCGATGGCTGAGGATGCTAAGGACAGTGGAGTCTTTGACTACCGTGCTGCCTTTTCCATTACCAGTATAATTTTACCAGTGAAATTTGATCCCCTGTTGCTAGAGATGGTAGAGGGGATGCCACAGGTGGGGAAGATTTGTTGCAGGAACCCTTTGGCAACGGATATTGCTGAAGCATTTGGGCAGGGGAAAGCCGCTTCCCATTTAGAAAACAGGCAGACAGTAGTGAGAACATAGCGGTAGCCTCGTGCTTTTGGTGACTGGATAAAATCTACTTGCCGGTGAAGAAAGGTCTGAGTGGGGGCTGCCTCCCTTCCTGCCCCACTTCTACTTATATTTCTGGCAATTGAGGCAAGTGAACTGCTTGAACCAAATAAAAGCCAAATGGTCCAAACTACCTTTTGCCTAATATATCCTGCATCCTGTCCTTTCTGTATGAGTCATGTTGTGTGAACCACACAAAACGACTCGAGAGAGATATTAATACTTAAGGGCTTCCAAGCAGACATCTTGGTGATTCCAAAGTCCATCTGAATGGCTTGAACAGACAGCTTCTTCCCATCCAGTTCTTTCTGAGTCTGAAGCTGTTACCTGGGCCATGTCCTCTTTTATGATTTTCTTAGGAGTCATTCTTTTTAAAAAACTAATTAATTTGGCTGCACCGGGTCTGACTTGCAGCAGGAGGGATCTTCAGTTTTTGTTGCAGCATGCAGGATCACTTGTGGCACATGGAACCTAGTTCCCCAACCAGGGATCGAACCCGGACCCCCTGCATTGGGAGCACGGAGTCTTAGCCGCAGGACCACCAGGGAAGTCCCAGGAGTCCTTCTAAATTAGGGCTGTCCCTTGAGGAAAGGTGAATAATCCCACTGGGGTCTAGGGCCTCAAAGAGGGATGCAGGGGGCTCCATCCCAAAGCATGAAACTGCTTAGATTTTTTGAGTGGTTGGGGAAGATGCTGCTAATTTATTGTATTTATTGGACTTTATCTGGATTTTTTTGTGCTATATCTTTCAGTTTTAACTGTCATGATATGCTGGGGTAATAACAATACCTTTAGACGTTCTGCTATTTGGGGCCCATTTTTTACGAGGGTTTACCACTACTGTCATGAATCTTCTGTTTCTAGCATATACCAAAAGCATCCACTAACCCAAGGTGTAGTGGCTATCAGCATAGATGTTAACCTTCATTCCTTCTGCTCTTAGGCAAGCCCATAAAGAGCAATTAACTCAGCTACATGGGCTGAACTGATGTTTGGCAAGCCTCAATATTCCAGAGGTTTATGTTGATCAGTGATGGCCTCTGTAGCCTTGAAAACCTCATCTTCCTTCCAGAGGTAGGAGCCATCGACCTCTGAAGAGTGAGGTCAACTTGGGGGAGGGGCTTTTCTGATAAATCTAGCCTGCTGCTGCTGCTAAGTCGCTTCAGTTGTGTCCGACTCTGTGCGACCCCATAGACTGCAGCCCACTAGGCTCCTCTGTCCCTGGGATTCTCCAGGCAAGAATACTGGAGTGGGTTGCCATTTCCTTCTCCAAAATCTAGCCTAGAACAGAACAATGATCTAGTGTTAATGACACAATCAAGGGATGTCCCATCAGTGGATAAAGGAAGCAAGGGAGCAGGGTTAAGGTTTTGACTTTGATGTATACTAACGTGAGGAGAGAGAGTAGTAGAGAGAGAGTAACTTTCATGAGAAGTAAGTCAAGATGAAGAAAAGTACTGTGTATTTTCATTAGGTGACAGGGTCTGTGGAGCACAAGGGACATATATATCAAGCGGATGACCTAATACTAAATTGGGGATAGCTCAGACAAGTGTGGTGGTTATAGCCATGGCTCACAGGCATGGGGGATATGCCGTAGCTGCTGGGTCAAAGGTCAAACTATACTATCCCAGAGGTCTTGGGTGTCCATTACACTTCTAGGATAACACTCTGAGGGCATGACCCTCTCATTTATGCACAGACAAGAAAGAGGCAGGGAGTCCTTGGAAAGTTCAAGGGTGGGAAGTGAAAGCAGAGAGCCCTTAAGGTTCTTGGAAAGCATCTTTGGAAAGGGGGTTCTGAACCACTGGGACTGGGGGTGCCTCCCCAGTCATGGCATAGAGGGGCGAGGCAATCATAGGGAAATTATGGGATTTCCCTGGTGGTCCAGTGGTTAAGAATCTGCCTGCCAATGTGGGGGACAGAGGGTCGATCCCTGGTCTGGGAAGAAGCCACATGCCTTGGAACAACTAAGTGCGCTGGAACTCTTGAAGCCTGCTTGCCTTGCAGCCTGTGCTCTGCTGCAAGAGAAGCCCCCACCACTAGAAGCCTGCGCACCGCAACCAGAGAGGAGCCCCTGCCCTGCTCGCCGCAACTAGAGAAAGCCCACGTGGCAACAAAGACCCAGCATGGCCAAAAATAATTTAAAAATAAATAAAAATACTTTAAAAAATGAGGTTTCCATGGCCTATAATATCCCACAGGACCCCCAAACCCTGTCAGTTGTCCTTTTCTTTCAGGGAGGAAAAATGTTGAATAGCAGAGTCTGGGGAGATGGTTTTCCCTGCAGCTGAAATATCATGACCCAGATAGCAGACACACAGAGAGGATAGCTGAAATTCGTCTCTAGCCTCCTCGAGGCCCTTTCTTGCGAATGCCTTCGAAAGGTCTTCAGCATCTAAAAGGGCTTGTCATGACTGCCAGAACATAGAAGGAGGTCATCTGCCTGTTGGATTATGGTGGAGTCTCCCGGGAATTTAAGTCCCTGGAAATGACATTCAGGATGTGTGAGAAGGAAGTGGGAGCCTCAGTAATCCCTGGGGCATAACAGTCCAGGTATGTTATTGGTTATCCCAGGTGAAGGCAACATGTACTGGATTCCTTATAAAGGGGAATCCTAAACAAGGGAGAATACAAGTTGACGGCTGAAAAGTATTGGGTGTTGGGAGGAACAGCAGATGGGATAGTGCTGGGATTGGGCAGCAGGGCAAATTTGATGATTTTAATAAATCTCAAATCTGGACTAACTAACCTCTTTGCCCACTGTGGGTTTTGAGGGCCCAGATGGGAGTCATGCATGGATTAGAAGTAGGGGCTGAGCATTTCATTTCTAATAAATCTTGGACTGTCAGTCAGGGCCCCTTAGGACCTTCTAGCTTTCAGTGCTATTGGGGAATCCTAGGCAGGGGCATGGAATGATCCATTTCTATCTTAAGGGGTAGCTTTCCCCTCTTCTTGAGGTCTCGCCACTCCTAGACTCAAGTCCTTCTTTCCTACAATTTCAGAAGGAGGGGACCATGATTTTGGATCTTGCCATAGATTAAAAGTTTTCAGATCCTTCTAGCTGTTTTAACTGCAGTGCCTTAAGCTTTCAATTTTCTGGAAATACCATCTTCAGAATGCTGGGCTAATGCCTGGAGTCAGACAAGTTTGCATTTTGCCCGTTAATACTGTTTCTCTGTAATGTGTCATGGAGCTCTGGCCTGAGGCCATTTACGAAGCTTGTGGTCAGAGCAGAGGCCGTTAGGGAGGTCAGGTCCAGCCCCGGGCGCTCTGACAGCGCTGTTTCTAATTGATGGAGATGGCCATCAATTAGGTGGGCAGCCCAGCTCATCTCTTTGCTGTTTACAGTTTTGAATACAGGACCCAGGTGACTTTTCTCTTCCCTCATTCTCCTGTGAGAATCAGGGTCATCTGAGACTCTTGAGGGTCTTCAGAAATGGGGTTCCCTTTGGCCTTCCAAACCAAAGGGCAGCATCCCTAGGGTCAACTGGTAGGGGGATAAGTTGACATCATTTGGGGAATCTGGAGAGTATGCTCCCAGGACAGTCTTCAGTTCTTCAATAAATCTTTCCCTTTTCATTCGGCAGATCAGGAAAGTTAAAAAAAAAACAAAACATTATTTACTTTTGGCTGTACTGGGTATTCCTTGCTATGCATAGACTTTCTCTAGTTGTGGCGAGCGGTGGCTACCCTCTCCTGGTGCACAGGCTTCTCATTGCCGTGCCTTCCCTTGTTGTGGGATGTGGGCTCTCGGCACACAGGCTTTGGTAGTTGTGGTGCATGGGCTTATTTGCCCCATGGCATGTGGAATCTTCCCGGACCAGGGATCAAACCCATGTCCACTGTTGGTGAGGACATTTTGGGGAGAAGGACAAATGTCATAGAGAGCTGGGAGGGGGGACTCAGGCACTGGAAGGGGTCTATAGGGTTTTCTGGGTCAGAAAATATTTTCTGAAGACATTGTTGAAGAACTTCAATAGTTTGAATCATTTAGCTGCTTTTTGGCTTCTTCATAGCAAGTGAAAAAAGTGGACCATCGTGCATCAGAAATTTGAGTTATGTTTTGCCCTAGGGCTTCCCCTTAGGTAGACTAATTTGAACAGATTCCAGGAACCCCAAGAGGGGCTGTGTTAGCTCTAGAGTTTTGGGTAAGGTATTATCAGTGAAAACAGAGTACTAGGGCCATAGAAGCATGTGGTCCACAGGAATATGAAGACAATTTCAGTCAATCAACAAGCCCCCATGTTTATTTTTTTTAACTAATGCTTTTTAAAAAACAATTAATTAATTTGGCTGTACCAGGTCTTGTTGTGGCAGTCGAGATCGTCCATCTTCATTCTTAGATGTGGCATGTGGGATCTAGTTCCCTGACCAGGGATGGAACCCAGGACCCCAGCACTGGGAACGCAGAATCTCAGCCACCGGATCCCCAGGGAAGTCCCAAGAAGCCCCTGTGTTCTCGAACATGGTGCCTTTCCACTTACCAACAGAGAAACCTGGGGTTCTAACTCAGCCTCTGTTCCTTGTTAGGGAGAGGGTTCAGGAGAACGTGACTGAAGTTTGGTCAAACAAGAATCTTGGTCAGCACCCACGGTGGACATTACCTGGTGTTGAACCGAGCATCCTGAGGGAAAAGAAGTCGAGGTTTGGACAAAGGGGACAATTTCATCCATTTCCACCAACTTTTGTGTGGGGTCCCTCATTTGGGAAATGGATTTCTAAAGTTTTCACTTTGAAATTTCCTTCTGGGAAATGTAGTATAGACACCAGAAATGGACAACAGGGTTGTCTCCATTTAATTGATTGCACTGCAATCTTTCATAATATTTATTCACAATTGGCAAACTAAAAAAAAAAAAAGGCTTGCTTTTAGAGGGTACCTAGTAAGGACGGGAGCCCAGGAACCCTAAGCAGTGCTGTCTGCTTACCCGTGGTCAGACAGGGCTGGTCATTGTTTTCTCTCTAGTGACTGGTTTTGGCCCCTACAGGTACCTCAGAGCTCCAAGGTAGGTTTGTACCTGCACCCATCACAGGGGTCTGCAGTTCTGTGGCTCCGGCCAGACCCCAAGGCCTAAGGGGACCGGTGAGACTGAGTGAACTCCAACCTTTCAGTCACCTAGTTTTTTTGTTAATTGGAGTATAGTTGATTAACAGTGTCATGTTAATTTCAGGTATACAGCAAAGTGACTCAGTTATATATATATATATATACGTCTATCTATTCTCAGTCACCCAGCTTTGAAACACTACCCACATCTTGCCTCAATCTTTTCATCTAGCCCCTAACCCTCCCCTCATTTTTGTCCCGGAGTCTTTTTGAATTAAATCCCAGACACCTCATTTCACAGCTCAGTTTCATTCTGAGACCCTGCTGGGGTGTGAGAGGTTATACAAATAGCTCTGGATCCAAAGCCAGGCCAGGGGTTCCGGCCCAGCACAAATTTACTTACTGGGCTACCTTTTTAAAACTTTTTATTTATTTACTGGGCCATCTTGAGCAGGTGATCTCCCCTTTTGGGGTCAACCTCCTTATTTGTAAAAGGCAGGTTCTGGCTCAGGTAGAGGCCAAGATCCCTCCTTTCAGTAAAGGAAAGGCAGGGTGGGTTGGAGGCAGGCCCGGAGCCCCCCACCCCCAACCCCTGGCCGTCCTGCTGTGGGCCCCTCGAGGCTCCTGGTACCGAGTCCGGGAATAAACAAACAAGCTGGGGTAATTTCCCTCTTCCTTGGAAACAAAGCTGGGGTGGTCTGGAGAGGCGTGTGGAGAGAACGGAGAGTGCCAGGTGGAAGGGGGCCAAACAGGCCGGGAGATGATGATTTCCCTGCCCTGTGGGGAACATCTAAGGACAGATGTGTTGATTTTGCACCCTCCCTGGTGTGATAAAACACCCCTCGAGACCGTGTCTTTATTCTGAGCCGGCCTGCCGAGGCGTGGACCCCAGCTGGCTCTGGTCTCGCCTCCTGTCTCCTGAGCACATCTCCTCTTATGGAAGAGCCCCAGCTGCTCGCACTGTCTGCGCGGCGCCCGCAGCCTCTCCGGCGGCGCACTCAGGGTCTGGGCGCCCGCCAAGCCCTGCCGCCCGCCGCCCCTCCCCCCTCGGTGAATCTCCGGCTTCCTCCACCACCTCCATTCTCCCTCCAAGAGCCGGTTATTGATCTTGGCCCATCTCTCAAAGATGCCGCACTCTAATTCCATCCTAGCACCACATCCTCCCCCAGGGGACGGCCGGTCAGTCAGTCCCCCTGGGTTTGTTAGTGGTGATGCTACATGACATGGGGGGTGGGGTGGGGGCTGAGGGGGGCCCTCCGAGGAAGGAGGAGTGCCTGAAATGGAGGCTCCAGGGCCCTGATGAGGAGGATCAGGTGGTCCACGCCCTCAATACCCGCCTTGTGAGATGCTGGTATCTATCCTGAAATTGGAACCTGCAGGAAATTGGGTGGTTTTGCTTGCATCTCCCAGATGGCAATGGGTATTTTCTTCACCCGGTCGGCCCCGCTCCCTCATCCAGTGGCTTGGAGGAGGCTGANAAATTAGCACCCTGGGCCTTGGCCCTGAGATGGCCTCCACTGGCATAGGAGGGAGTGAGACTAAAAATAAATAAAAGCTACACCGCTTCAAGGAGGGAGCATGACAGGCCCGTGGAAGCACCCTTTGTCAGGCCTGAGCAGAGATGAGACAGGGCATGATGGCTTCAAAAAGCCCTCATCTGGGGGCCAATGGCATCCAAAGGCAGACAGCCCACGGGGGTGTGGGGGAGGGGCCCTTTGTTGGTGGGACTACCATGGGGGTTCTGAGTATGGGTGGGCTCACCAGGTGACCCCCATTTTTTGTTCTGTTTTGCTTTTTTGCATAACCACCACAGACCTAGAACTAGGAAGCCCAGGCTGCCCTCTACTGGTGATTTCTGGGAAAGACCACAATGCAGCGGAGCCCGACCTGCAACCCAAGGGGCCAAGAGAGAACCAGCTCCCGGAGAGCACCCGGAGCAGCTGCGCCTCCTCTGGCAGGCCCCCCAGTGGAGGGCTGGCAGAAGCCCCAGCGATCTGAGCGGGCTCTTCCATCTCTGTCTGGCTGCAGAGGGGCCCAGGACAATGAGGGCTTCTGGTGCTCACTTCAAAGGCATCGAGAAGAATTTGTTCCCAGACTTGCAGCGGATCTGCTCGGCGTATGCACGCAGCAGTATCTCAGAGTCTTCAAACTCATCCACGATTCCCTTAAAAGCAGGAGCCAGGAGAGGACAGTCGCGTTAAGGGGAATCAGGGACCCAGACGGCACTGCAAACAAAGCCAGCCTATTGAAATCCCTCACAGGTTAGGCTACCTTGTCTAAACAGCTCTGCTATTCTGTGAGGTCAGTGCTATCATCCCACCTTTGCAGACGAAATGGATACTCAGAGACCTGGATCACAGAATCCAGTAAAACCAGGCTTGGGACCTGGGTCTGCTGGAGCCGGAGCCCAGAGCTCCTTGCCGCCCCCAGTGTGATCTGGCCAAGAACAGACGTGGCTACCTGATAATGGCCCAGGGGCTGTCTCCCGCCTGCATGTGTTTCCTTTGGCTCAGACAATATTTTCTTAAAAAATACATATTGGTGGCCAACATTTGAAAATAGGGTGATTATACATAAAAAAAAAAAAATCTAGGTTTCTGGCTTTTCTTGAAAAACAAGTGTTTGCAACACAAAGGCCCACATTCCTGCGCGGCAACTCCCCGCCATCTCTCTGAGAGGTGAGTGTCAGCTCCTCTGAGGGCACTGACGGAAAGTGAAAGTTACCCCCTACTTATCACAAGATGAGAAAGGCTGTGAGGGTGGGCATTCTGGATACCTGGCACGTTTCACTCGTTTCCAGCCCCTGCCGGGCCCCGGTGAGCACCCGAGCCTTTGACCTCTGGGCGACGGGCTGTGGACTTGGGAAGTTGGCACTGTTCTCGGGCAGGGCGTCTCCAGTTTTAACGAGCACACAAATCCCCAGACATCTTGTTAACCTCTGACTGCTTAGGTCTGGGTTGGGGTGAGAGAGTGGGTGTCGCTAATAAGCTCCCAGGTGGTGCCCTGCTGCTGGTCTGAGACTGCACTGAGAGGAGCAGGGGGAGGTGTGGGTCTCTCCGGCCAGGCCAGTTATCTCCCAGGGATTTCGGTTTGTGGGCCTAATCCTCAGGGCTTGTCAGCCTCCTTCCCACCCCCCACCTTCCACAGCATTACTTCTGGAGTTCATCACCTGCCCGGCTCTCGCGCCGGGAATTCACCTGTAGTTCCTGCAGGCATGGCCCTTCCATCTGGAGACGTGCGTCACCCACACACCAGGCCAGGCTGATGTGGAAGGAGGGGTCCTGCAGAGGAACAGCAGGGAGGCAGGTGGTCACCTGGATGCCGTGGCAGACATCACAAGAGCTCCACAACAAGAGTTGTCCCGGTATCCCTGCTGGATCCCTGACCTGATCCACGGAGACTAGATCCTTGGTGTTGATCCCAAGTGTCTCCACGGATAGATACAATAGCCCTGGGCTGGTCCTTGCTATGGACCAGTGGTGTGTCCGCCACCTCGCATCCCAATTCATATATTAAAGTCTTAATCCCCAAGGAGATGGTATTTGGAGAAGGGGCCCTTGGGAGATAACTCGGTTTAGCTGAGGTCATGAAGGTGGAGCCCTCGTGAGGGGGTTAGTGCCCACGTAAGAGGTGGCAGATGGCTCCTCCCTCTCTCTTTCCACTGAGTGAGGCCACAATGAGAAGATGGCCATCGACAAGCCAAGAAAGGAGGCCTCACCAGAAAATGACCATGATGGCACCTTGGTTTCAGGCTTCTAGGCTCCAGAACTGTGAGAAAATAAAAGTTCTATTGTTTGAGTCATCCAGTCTCTGGTATCTGGCTATGGCAGCCTGAGCTAAGACAGTCCTGTTCTCAGAGGCTCTCCTTTACATGTCATAGCATTGAGTCCTTACATCTGGGACATGGAAGAGAACCCATGTCCCAGATTTAATGTTTTCTGATGTAAAAGATTTCAATAGATGACATACTTTTTAAGGTGAACAAAACCCGAAATATCTAAAGTTATGATAAAACTGTAAATTATCTCCATTCAAATTCATACTTCTATATCACAGCATGACTTTAAAAGAATATATCAAGCAAAACCACCGGCCCTTTAAAGCCATAATATTTGCTTGGATAGGTTCAAGTTCCCCTGGAGGGCACGGGGTAAGGCACAGGAAGGGATGTGAAGCTTCGACTCTATGTGGAGTGTCGATGTGACTAAAAAATACTAGGGAAAGCTACTTCTTAAAAAATATAAAGATAAGCATGGATACATCAGAATTGAAGGCATAGATCTCATCGAGGATACTGAAGAGGTAACAGAAGATTTGTAAGAAATGCTGGACTTTGGCTGGGCAGTATCTGACCCAACATCAGACTCTCTCCTCCCCAGGGGTGTGGGTCCTCTGAGGGCCAGCAGAATGGACGCTTTCCCTGGGAAAGTTCTGGAGGGCTCTGCAAGGGTTTCTTTAAGGCTGGTTTTATTCCCATTAGAGATGGGTTGGTGGAGAGGAAAAAAAGACTCCCCTTGCTTACCTGGTAGAAAGTGCTGAGGTCAAACTCCTCCATGACCCTGTCTACCTCTGCAACCAGGTCCAGGAAGTGGGCATGCCCTGAGGTGACCTCGAGCCCAACAAAGGTCCTGGAGGGAGACAGCAGTGGAGACAACATGGGTGTAAGACACGGCCGCTGAGAATGTAAACCAGCCATAAGGAGGGCAGAGGATGCGACAGAAGGAAGCCGGGAGGTCTGGGTCACGAACTCAGTTCACTGCCCTGCCCTCCGAGCTGGCTCTCCCATCCTCCCCTAGCTCTAACCGCTCACCTCCCCTCTTTCCCTAGGGTCTAAGATCCCCTGAAGGGCCATCTTCATCTGCCGCTGCCAAGTCTATGGACCCGATGCTTCTGTGCCCAGGCTCACCATCATTGCTCCCAGGTGGATCCCTTTCTCCAGGGCTTTCCTCTCTGGCACTGATTCCCTCCCAGTAGCACACTCTCATCTTTATTCTCTTATTTATTTTTGGCCCCGCAGCATGTGGGATCTTAGTTCCCCCCACTGGAGATCAAACCTGTGCCTCCTGCAGTGGAAATTCAGAGTCTTAACCACTGGACCGCCAGGGAATTCTGAGCACGCTCTCATCCTTAAAACCCCTCCTTTGGGCCCGAGTTCCCAGCCAGTCCCCATTCCATCCTCAGTCAGGCTTGATGTTCAGATGCTCTGTCTCCCTCCGCTGTCTCTCCCGCCCCGCCGTGTTCAGCCAGCTCCCATCAAAGCTGCCGCCCACCTCCAGGTTATTGCACTTGATGGACACTTCTCCGGCCTCACCTTGGCCTCTCAGCAGGGTCTGACACAGCTGGTTCCTCTCCCCCTGAAACCCATTTTTTCCCTCTTGGCTCCAAGAGACCACCCACTGCACGGTCCTGGTGTGACCCTGCCTCTGGCCTCCGGTTCAGTCTCCTCTGCCGCCCTCTCTTCTTTCCAGCCTCTAAATGGTCAAGGGTTGCAGAGCCCAGCCCTTAGGCCTTGGATCTGCTCCATGTGCCCCTGGCCCCCACCCCAGCCCTGGTTTCAGTACCACACAGCCCGATAGCTCCCATATTTTCATCTCTGGCTGGCACCTCCTTGGTCTGCTTGACTGTGTATGTACCTCTTCCACCCACGGATACCCGGGGGTATCATCGGTGGCAACATTTACTGGGAACAAAGCAAAACGGATTTTCCTCCCACCAGTGTTTCCCGTCTCGGAAAGTAGGACCATTTATTTACCCAGCTGTTCAAACCCCAAGTCCAAGCATCTACTTTGGTTCTTCCCCTTACAGTGCATAGATCGGACTCACTGTTGATTCTGGTTGATTCTACCTGCAGTGTATCAGGAATGTGTCTTGCTTCTTGGCCCTTGCACTGCCATCACCCTGAGTCAGGACACCCTTGGCGCCTCACCTGGACGGTGACACCTATCTCCTCTGTCTCTCCCTGCATCCAACCTTGTTTACATCTTGTCTCCACGAGGGAGCCACAGACATGATTGGGCCAGAACGACAGTTACAAACATAAGTTGGATCACGTCTCTGTGCAGATCCCTCCAGTGGCTTCCATGACCCTGAAAACTCCTGACCTTGACCTTGAAGGCCCGGTAGGAGCTAACCCAGACTGACTCATCTCCTCCTGCTCTCCCACTTGCTCCCCAGGTTCCGCTTCATTGGCCTCCTCAAACAAGCCAGGCTCCTTCCTCCTTAGACCACCTCCTCGGCTGTGTCCTCTGCTTGGAGGCTCTCTCAGCAGTGTTTCCCAAGGCTCATTGCTTCTTATCCTTAGGTTGCTGGCAAATGCCAGCTCCCTAGGGCCATCCTTGGCTGCATGATCCAGACTCATATCACACAGTAGTTTCTAAGAGTCTCATTTCCTTGTTTATCTCCCCCTGCAGAATGTGAGGCCCCAAAGAGCAAGGACTGTGCTGACCTTTTCATTGCTGATATGCGGTGTACAGCAAGTCCCTGGCACTAGGATGTGCTGAACCAATTTTGCAGAATGAAGGAATGAGCTGTCCTCTCAGAGGTGCTGAGAGCAGAAGGCAACTCAGTGAGTGGATCTGACAAGGAGGTTTGGTTTGAAGCCTTGTTAATAACGATTTCTTTTGTTCACCTCATCCTTGAATGCTTTTATAAAACTCATTGAGCCTCACAACTGCCCACTGATAGATGTGTCAGGGCATGCCTGTGACAGCTTGGAAATGGCAGGCCACAGAGGTTGAAGGTATGAGCTCAATGTTAAATTGGAGACAGCTGGGCAGGCACTCAGTGTTGTTTTGAGTCTCAGGCTTTTCCCACTAAACCAAGATGTTATTCTCTACCTCTGCTCGTCCTCTCATGCTCCCAGAGTTATTTTTCTTAATGAAAGGTTCAGATTTGGAGACAACTGCCTTGGTAGTCATAGAGCTGGTTAAAACACAAACAAACCAAAAAATGAGACAGGCAAGGGCCCCCTCAAGTCTTTACTGCAAAGAATCCTCTTCTGGGAACAACTTGGGGCAGAGCAGGGAGACCCACCTGGTTTTCTCTTGATTGGTGTAAATCTTTACCTGGTCGGCAGTAAAGCAGAATCTGAAATTCAGAAGAAGAACCACATTTCAAGAAAAATGGTAAGAAAATATTTTTAGAGAAAACAGTTTATATTAAAAAACATCACTTTGAAACTATAGTTAACTCATTTCATATGTAGTATTGTCCGCCCTGTTATACAGGTGGTAAACTCAACCCCAAAATACAAGAGCTGGGCAAGACCTTAAATAATCGCTGAGTCCAGGTAACCCATAGCTTCATTCAGATGCTAGCAAAAATTTTACTTTATTAAGAACAGTTGATTTTGGTAAGCAATTTGAGACTATCTCAGCTTTACTGATGGGAACTAAGAAAGACATCATCAGGTTGGTGTTAATAGATGACTTAAGGGCCAACAAAGGTCCGTCTAGTCAAGGCTATGGTTTTTCCAGTAGTCATGTATGGATGTGAGAGTTGGACTATGAAGAAAGCTGAGCGCCGAAGAATTGATGCTTTTGAACTGTGGCATTGGAGACAACCCTTGAAAGTCCCTTGGACTGCAAGGAGATCCAACCAGTATGTCCTAAAGGAGATCAGTCCTGGGTGTTCTTTGGAAGGAATGATGCTAAAGCTGAAACTCTAGTACTTTGGCCACCTCATGTGAAGAGTTGACTCACTGGAAAAGACTCTGATGCTGGGAGGGATTGGGGGCAGGAGGAAAAGGGGACGACAGAGGATGAGATGGCTGGATGGCATCACCGACTCAATGGACGTGAGTTTGAGTGAACTCCGGGAGTTGGTAGTGGACAGGGAGGCCTGGTGTACTGCAACTCATGGGGTTGCAAAGAGTCAGACATGACTGAGTGACTGAACTGAACTGAAGGGCCAATTTTTTCCTTGTAGGTTAAAAAAAAAAAGACAATTCTGACCCCAGCTAAGCAACAACAGGGGGGCTTCCCATGTAGCTCAGATGGTAAAGAAGCTGCCTGCAATGTGGGATTCCTGGGTTGGGACTATCCTCTAGAGCTACCCACTCCAGTATTCTTGGGCTTCCCTGGCTGCTTAGATGGTAAAGAATCCACCTGCAACGCAGGAGACACGGCTTTGACTCCTGGGTCGGGAAGATCCCCTGGAGAAAGGAATTGCAACCCACTCCAATATTCTTGCCTGGAAAATTCCATGGACAGAGGAGCCTAGCAGGCTACAGTCCCTGGGGTCGCAAAGAGTCGACCACAACTGAGTGACTAACACTTTTCATTTACTTTACTCTATAACAGAACCCACGCTATCTGTATCTGCTCTGAATCAGCAGACACATATGGTGCTGATTCTCCCGTAGCCAGGATTCACGGGGCCAGGAATCAAGGGGTGGAAATGGGAATGGAACCTCTAATATGAGTGATCCATTAGCAAAATGTTTACTTTCTGTTCCCATAACTTCATGCTCTGGTAGCCCAGAGGTCTTAGTTCCAGAGGGAGGAATACTTCCCACAGGAGACATAGTGCTTTCATTGAACTGGAAGTTGAGACTTGCCACCTTGGTGGTCCAGTGGCTAAGACTTCACACTCCCAATGCAGGGGGCCAGGGTTTGATTCCTGGTTGGGGAACTAATCCTACATGCCGCAACTAAGACACAGTACAGCCAAATAAATAATATATATATATAAAAAAAGACTTGCCATTTTGGGCTCCTGTACCTTTGAATCAACAAAGAGTTCCAGTGTTGGCTGGGGTCCTTGATCCTGACTACCAAGGGGACACTGGACTAGAACTCCATGACGGAGATTAGGCAGAGGATGCCTGGGATACAGGAGATCTGCTGTTAGATCTTTTAGTATTGATCATGCCCACTGACTCCAGCCAGCGGAAAAGTACACCGACAACCCAGGCAGCACCAGCAATGGCCCAGACCTTTCAGGGATAAAGGTTTGGGTCACTACCCCAGGTGAAGAACCGTAACCACCTGAGGTGTCTGCCAAAGGCAAAGGGAATAGAGAGCTAGGAAGTGGAAGGTAACTGTAAATAGCAGCTGCGATCATGTGACCAGTTATAGAAATGAGGACTGTAATCATCATGAGAATTTCCTTATTTTATGAATACATCTGTGAGTATAAATACAGGACACCTCAGGGACACTGTGAGTTTGGATCTAGAACACGGCAATAAAGTGAATACTGCACTGAAGTGTGGAGAAGGCGATGGCACCCCACTCCAGTGCTCTTGCCTGGAAAATCCCATGGACGGAGGAGCCTGGTAGGCTGCAGTCCATGGGGTCATTAACAGTCAGGCACGACTGAGCGACTTCACTTTCACACATTGGAGAAGGAAATGGCAACCCACTCCAGTATTCTTGCCTAGAGAATCCCAGGGACAGAGGAGCCTAGTGGGCTGCCGTCTGTGGGGTCGCACAGAGTCCGGACACAACTGCAGCAACTTAGAAGCAACAGCAGCAGCAATAAAGTGAGTCACAATTTTTTGGCTTCTTGGTGCATATAAAAGTTATGTTTATACTACACTGCAGTCAACTAAGCATGCAAAGGCATTATGTATAAAGAAACAATCTACATACTTTATTTTTTACTTTATTACTAAAACCTGCTAGCTATCATTTGCGCTTTCAGCGAGTCATAATCTCTTTGCTGGTGGAGGGTCTTGGCTCAGTGTAGATGGCTGCTGACTGGTCAAGGTGGTGGTTGCTGAAGACTGGGGTGGTGATGGCCATTTCTTAGAATAGGACAATAAGGCAAATGATGAGGTTTGCTCCATCAACCTTTTCCTTCCATGAACAATTGCTCCGTAGCATGCAATGCAATGCTGTTTAGTTGCATTTTATCCACAGGAGAGCTTCTTTCTAAATTGGAATCAATCTTCTCAAACCCTGCCACTGCTTTATCAACTAAGTGTATGTAATATTCTAAATCCTTTGTCGTCATTTCAACTATCTTCATGGCATCTTCACCAGGAGTAGATTCCATCTCAAGAAGCCACGTTCTCTGCTCAGCCGTAAGAAGCAACTCCTTAGCCATTAAAGTTTTATCATGAGATGGCAGCAACTCACTCCCATCGTGAGGCTCCACTTCTAATTCTAGCTGTCTTGCTTCTTCCATCACATCTGCAGTTACTTCCTCCACTGAAGTCTTGCCCCCTTCAAAGTCACCCATGAGGACTGGAATCAACTTCTTCCAAACTCCCGTGTATGTTGGTATTTTGACCTTTTCCCATGGATCACAGATGTTCTTAAATGGCATCTAGAATGGTGAATCCTTTCCAGAGGTTTTCAATTGACTTTGCCCAGATCCATCAGTGGAATTATTACCCAAGGCAGCTATAACCTAAATGAAACATATTTCTTAAATAAGACTTGAGGGTTGAGATTTAGCCCTTGATCCACGGACTGCAGAATGGATGTTGTCTTAGCAACAGAGAAACGACACTGACCTCATTGTCCATCTCTATCAGAGCTCTTGGGTCTCCAGGTGCATTGTCACTGAGCAGTAATATTTTGATAGGAATCTTTTTTCTGAGCTGGATGTCTCAACAGTGGGCTTGAAATATTCAGTAAACCAGGTTGTCAACAGATGTGCTGGCATCCAGGCTTTGTTGTTACATTAACAGAGCATCAGCAGAGTAGATTTAGCATAATTCTTAAGGGCCCTAGGATTTTTGAAATAGCAACTGAGCATTGGATTAAACTTAAAATCACCAACTGTATTAGCCCCTAATGAGAAAGTCAGCCTGGTCTATGAAGCTGTGAAGCTAAGCCCTGACACCCCCTTTCAGGCTATGAAAATCCTAGCTGGCATCTTCTTCCAATAGAAGGCTGTTTCATCTACACTGAAAAATCTGTTGCTTGGTGTGGCCACCTTCATTAATGATCTTAGCTAGATCTTCTGGGTAATCTGCAGTAGCATCTACATCAGCACTTGCAGCTTCATCTCACACTTTCATGTTATGGAGATGGCTTCTTACCTTAAACCTCATGAACCAACCTCTGTCAGCTTCAGACTTTTCTGCAGCTTCCTCCCCTCTCTCAGCCTTCATAGAATTGAAGACTTAGGGCCTTGCTCTGAATCAGGCTTTGGCTGAAGGGAATGCTGTGGCCAGTTTCATCATCTGTCCAGACCACTAAAACTTTCTCCAGGCTTTTTTGCTTTATCGTTCCTGCATTCGCTGGAGGAGCACTTTTGATTTCCTTCAACGTGGCTAACAGGGACAAGAGGCCTAGCTTCCAGTCTCCTTCCACTTTTGACATGTCTTCCTCCCTAGGCTTAATCATTTTTGGCTTTTAATTTAAAGTGAGAGACATGTGACCCTTCCTTTCACTTGAACACTTGAGAGGCTAGCGTAAGGTTATTAATTTCAATACTGTTGTATCTCAGGGAATAGGGAGGCCCAAGGGGAGAGAGAGAGATGCGGGGGAATGGCTGGTCAGTGGAGCAGTCAGAACATCCTCATTTATCAATTGTCTGCCCTCTTATATGGGTGTGACTCATGGCACCCCAAAACAATTACAATAATAACATCAAATATCACTATGACAAATATAAGGATAATAAGAAAATATGACAGACACAAGAGCGAATGCTGGAACGTGATGCTGACCGACTTGCTCAATGCTGGGCTGCCACAAACCTTCAGTTTGTTAAAAAATGCTGTCTCGGCGAAACATAATAAAACAAGACTTGCCTGTACATATATTAAGCAAATATCTTTGTTTTCTTCTCTTACTCCCTTATCACAAATATAAGATGTAATGACTTCATTTTAGTATTTAAGTGTTGCTAACTGGTATTCAAGTTATGGGCTTCCTAGGTGGCTCAGTGGTAAATAATCCACCTGCCAATGCAGGAGACACGGGTTTGATCCCTGGGTTGGGAAGATCCCCTGGAGGAGGAAATGGCAACCCATTGCAGTATTCTTGCCTGGGAAATGCCATGGAGAGAGGAGCCTGGCGGGCTACAGTCCGTGAGATCACAAAGAGTTGGACACGAC
Organism: Redunca redunca; assembly: GCA_006410935.1. Classification (NCBI taxonomy): domain Eukaryota; kingdom Metazoa; phylum Chordata; class Mammalia; order Artiodactyla; family Bovidae; genus Redunca; species Redunca redunca. The sequence goes on along the minus strand of SJYQ01001579.1, from coordinate 140,689 downwards.
TGAGCACGCGTGCACACATTCAAGTTAGGGGTGATTAGAAGAGCAAAAACATTGCTCAGGAACCTTACCCCCGCTTCTGGGAAAGGGACTAGTGCATTTTCAGAAGCACAATGGACATTGTATCATGTTAGGCAGAGTTATGGCCTTGCTGTAGTCTTAATTTAGAGATTAAGTATGGTTTAAGAAGATGCACGTGAGTGTCAAGTCGAGAAGAGGTAGACTGGTGATGGTTAATTTTATGTGTTAACCTGACTGATCTAAGGGATGCCCAGAGAGTTGGTAAGCCATTATCTTGGGGTTTGTCTGTGAGGGGGTGTTTCTGGAAAGATGGACATTTGAACTGATGAACTGAGTAAAGCAAACGGCCTTCCTCAATGGGTGGGTGTTATCCAGCGTGCTGAGCGCCTGAATGGAACAGAAAGGCAGAAGGACAAACTCCCCTTCCCTGCATGAATTGAGACATCGATCTTCTCCTACCCTCTGACATCAGCACTCCTGGTTTTCAGGCTTTCAGGCTCGTATCAGGACTTACATCACCAGTCCCCTGTTATTTTAGGACTTTGAAATCAAACTGAATTACAAAACCAGCTCCTCTGGTTCTCTCCTTGTAGGTGGCAGATAGTGGGCTTCTTGGCCTCCAAAACTGCATAAGCCAATACCTGTGATAAGTCTCTTCTTATCTATATACATCTCACTGGTGCTGTTTCATACATCAAAGTCACATGGGATGACGTGTACAGGGCACAGCTCTGGGAGATACTCAGTGTGCTAGCCTTTAGGTCTGGCCTGCTTGCTGGGGTAACACCATCCCACAGGTCCATCCCCAAGGGAACTTGGGACGGGAAGAGGAGCCTTGGAGGGGAAGGAGAGGAGAGGCAGAGAGAAGCACGGGACACTCACCTCTGGAAGGAGGCCACTCGGTCTTTCAGAGCCTGCACGAAGGGGAGGATCCAGTGGTGGCGCAGAACCACGCTCTGGGACAGGCTGAGGTGGAAGGCTTCCATCCTCACCAGCCGGGGCACGTATGTCTGCGCGTGGCACAGCAGTGCGTCAAGCAGGTCCAGGAACTCTTCCCCAGCTTCGTCTGGAGGGGAAGAGTGGAGAGGGTGGGCCATTCTGTTAGCAGGATGGCCACATGATGGCCAGGAGCAGAGGAAGGCTTTTGTTACTCTAGGTTTTAGGAGAAAGTTACTTTGAGAGCAGCCAACATCTTGTTGTTGTTGTTTAGTCGCTAAGTTGTGTCCGACTCTTTTCGACCCCATGGACTGTAGCCTGCCAGGCTCCTCTGTCCATGGAATTTTCCAGGCAAGACTACTGGAGCAGGTTGCCATTTCCTTCTCCAGGGGATCTTCCTGACCCAGGGATCCAACCTGCGTCTCGTGCACTGGCAGGTGGATTCCTTACCACTGAGCTGCCTGGGAAGCCCAGCCAATGTCTGTGTATTCTACATATTTTAATATGTATTTATGGTTAGAGAACACACATATAGCTTGCTCCTTGGAAGAAAAGTTATGACCAACCTAGACAGCATATTAAAAAGCAAAGACATTACTTTGCCAACAAAGGTCTGTCCAGTCAAAGCTATGGTTTTTCCAGTAGTCATGTATGGAGTCTCTTGGACTGCAAGGAGATCCAACCAGTTCATCCTAAAGGAAATCAACCATGAATATTCATTGGAAGGACTGATGCTGAAGGTGAAACTCCAATACTACTTTGGCCACCTGTTGCAAATAATTGACTCATCTGAAAAGACCCTGATGCTGACAGAGATTGAAGGCAGGAAGAGAAGGGGACAAAAGAGGATGAGGTGGTTGGATGGCATCATTGACTCAATGGACATGAGTTTGAGTAAGCTCTTGGAGCTGGCGATGGACAGGGAGGCCTGGCGTGCTGCAGTGCATCGGGTCGCAGAGGTGAACACGACTGAGCGACTGAACTGAATTGAACTGATACATATACATACGTATGCTTTCTGAAAAGAATTCGAGTAAAAACAGAAATATGTGACAGAGAAAGCAGGGGTCCTCGGAGTCCACATCTAAAGCAGGGGTATCCAAACTACTGTGATCACACATGCCGGTAGTCAAACGAGCTTGCACACATACCTACAGTCAATGTGCATTTATATAAATCACAAGCGTGCACTCCATTGCAAAATCATGGTATAAAATGTACACTCTGAAGAGCAGAAACTTAAAAAGATGAGACAGAGAGAAATACATTAAAAAGTCTTAATGCTTTTCTTTCTAAGAGGTCACCTTGATCTCTCCCTCAGGGCACATACCCCACTTTCAAGACCACTACTCTAGAGACAAAGACTGTCAAACATGATGCTTGTTTCCCCAGCTTTTCTCAGTGCTGTGCCAATGTATATATTTTATTTGTTAGAAAAGATGAGGGCATGCAGTTCTTCCCCGAGCTTTCTCCATGTAACACTACATGTTGGACAGCCTTCCTCTCATTACAGAAGGCAAGCTCATGATTATGGCTCTACAGTAACCCATCCTTAGATTAGAAACAGTGCATTTCTTTAATCAGACATTTATTAGACATCTAAGATCTCCTGACAGACATGTAGAATGTTCCTAATTGTTTATAAAGACAAAGAACACAAGAAAGACACCACTGTATGTTCACAGATCTTTTTTTAAACCAAATATATGACTAGAGCTCCATGGTTAACAATCTGCTCACACCTGATGAGTTACTCAATTTGCCCAAATGCCCTGTGGAATGAAAGTGCCACAACTGAGCGGCTTTCACTTTAGGACTTCCCTAGTGGCTCAGACGGTAAAGTGTCTGCCTACAATGCAGGAGACCTGGGTTGGGAAGATCCTCTGAGGAAGGAAATGGCAACCCATTCCAGTACTCTTGCTTGGAAAATCCCATGGACGGAGGAGCCTGGTAGGCTACAGTCCATAGGGTCACAAAGAGTCGGACACGAATGAGTGACTTCACTTCACTTCCTGTGGAATAGGGAATATAAAGAATCATTCCCATTCTGTGGATGGGGAAATGGAGGTTCTAAGAGTTTACCTGATCTAACACAAAGTAGTAAGAGCCACCACATACTCTATGTATTATGCTAAGAACTTGACATTGATAATCTCATTTAATCGTCACCTCGAGGTATTTTACTGTCCCCATATAGGTATTACTACTGTCCCCATTTTAGAGATAAGGAAAGTGGGGCTCTGAGAAGTCTAGCAACTTAATTAAGGGGCACCCAGAGTAGCAGGTAGTGGAGTGAGGTCAGACTCTGAAGCCTGGGCTTTTTCTGCCTGCCACTCACTCATCAGGGCTAGGGTGGGGTGGGACTTGAAGCCAGCACACCTACAGCCCTCTTAGAAACAAAGTACTAGCAACAGTTGCACTCTGCGATGGCCTTGACACTCTGCCCTAGACCCTCCTGTGGCCACATCCCCACGAGCGTAGAAAACAGTATACACCCGGTTAATAAAAAAAATTTCAGGCAATGAATTCAAAACTAAAATCAAGTGTAACAGAAAAATTCCCTAGTTCTTGAAGCTTGCCCTCTCTCTGTTGAGTTGATCTCTTTCTTACTACCAGTGTCAGAAGTTGAGGTTTCTGGCTTCCTCCTGGTTGGGGCCAGCTTCCTCCCATAAGAGGCACCTTGTCAGTGTCAGCCACGTGTCTCTCAGGCATTACTTACAAGGTACGTAGACGTGGGTGGCCCAGTTGCCACGCTCATGGGGAAAGGTCCGCACCCGGCCCCCGTGTTTTGCACTATCATCCATAGGCCCCTCTTCAGTGCCGGGGAACATGTGCAGCACACTGTCGGGTACTGGTAACCTCTGGCCGGGAAGGGGGCTCTGGCCCCTGCAAGAGGAAAGAAGAAAATAAGCCCAGTTAGCTTCCTACATTCTCTGTCTGTACACATGAGGAAAGTTGTAACCCCTTGTACAGGGTGACTCTCTCTCTGTATGTCTATTTCTCACCAAGTGCCATTAGATAACCACAAAGCTCTTTCCCCAACACTCTTTCATTGGTGTCTCCCAACAAAGTTATGGTTTTTCCAGTAGTCATGTACAGATGTGAGAGTTGGCTGAGTGCCGAAAAATGGATGCTTTCAAACTGTGGTGCTGGAGAAGACTCTTGAAAGTCTCCTAGACTGCAAGGAGATCAAACCAGCCAATCCTAAAGGAAATCAACCCTGAATATTCATCGGAAGGACTAATGCTGAAGCTAAAGTTCCAATACTATGGCGACCTGATGTGAAGAGCTGATTCATTGAAAAAGACCCTGATGCTGGGAAAGATTGAGAGTGGGAGGAGAAGGGGATGACAGAGGATGAGTTGGTTGGATGGCATCACCGACTCAATGGACACGAGTTTGAGCGAGCTTGGGGAGATGGTGAAGGACAGGGAAGCCTGGGGTGCTGCAGTCCATGGGGTTGCAAAACATCGGACACGACTGAGTGAACAACTCCTGGAAGCAGGCTTTCTAGGAACTTGGTCCCCATGGGAAACAAAGGAGCAGGTGGCGATATGTGGAGGGATTGGGGGCAGGAGGAGAAGGGGACGAAAGAGCATGAGATGGCTGGATGGCATCACCAACTGGATGGACATGACTTTGGGTAAACTCCGAAAGTTGGTGATGGATAGGGAGGCCCGGTGTGCTGTGATTCATAGGGTTGCAAAGAGTCGGACACGACTGAGCAAGTTAACTGAACTGAACTGGACAGGCCTGAGAAAGAGTGACACTTCCTAGCTCTGTGGTCTTAGGCAAGTAATATGCTCTGTGGCCCTCCCGTTTCCTCATCCATAAAGTGAGATGACCGAAAGTGCTGCTGGAAAAGCACTCAGCAGCTACCAGGCCTGGCAATTAAGAACCGAAGCTCCTCCACAAAGTAGGAGACTTCCTACTTTGCTCACTGCTGAGTTCCCAGTTCCCAGCCTGGCGCAGACAGAGTACTCTATGAATATTTATTAGATTAAAGAAAACACTTTCCAAATGAGGAAACAGACCTAGGGTGGTACAGTGGTGCGTGCCAGGAGACACAGAGGGCCGGCGCCGGAGGCTGGACCCAAACCCACCCCGTTTCCTGCCTCCTAACCTTGACCCAGCCAGGTGGGGGCACACCGAGGTTCTGTCTGGTCCTCCTTCGCCCCACCCCACCACCCCGTGCCCCTTTTCCTTCCCTCGCGAACAGCTCCGGACCCTCTCCAATCACCCTTCCCCAGGAAGACTTCCTCGCTCCTCACCGACTGCGGCCTTCAGCCCCCGGCCGAACCCGGTCCCCGGCCTCGGCCTCATCTTCGGAGCCGCTGCTGCTGTAGCCCACGAGGGGCGCCGCACTCATGAGGCACCCCGCCACCCACCTTCACGACCGCACAGAGGGTCTGCAGGCAAGCTCACCCCACCCGGAATTCCTCGTGCCGGAAGTGCTCTCCCGGGGGCGGGGCACAAATTAGCACCGCCTCGGGGCGGGGTGCGGGGGCGGGGCCCGGCAGGACAGGAGCAAAGATTGTACCCACACAGGCCACGCTGCGTGCCCGCTCGCCTCGCTTTGACCGCTCCCTTGGAGCCTCCTGGCACGGCCATCCTCAGTGTGCCCATTTCAGAGATCGCTCTGGGTCCTGACCTCTCTCTCTGTCCGCTGCTCAGTCTGCAGCAACTCGGGACCTCCCGGCAGCCGATGGTCCCTGGGTTAGAGGTCAGAGCACTAGACCCAGCGGAGATCCTTGCCCTAGCCGTCCGGACGGGGGTCAGAGGTCCCGGGGCCCCTTCCCGAAGCCCCGCTCAAAGTCCGAGCTCCGGGGGGCCCCCTTCCCTAAGAGTGAGCTGAACAGTCAGAGGCGGGTCCGTTCCAGAAGATCAGAGTCTAGGAGGGCTCTCCTCTCAGGCTCAGGGGTCGGGCCGTGGGCCGGGCCCTGGGAACTCGCTCCCCTAAGGCCGAGTAGAGTGGTCGGAAGCAGAGCGCCCTTCCTGGGTCAGCTGAGACGTGCCGGCCGAGCGACCGAAGAGCCACCCAGAGCGTCCGGCTGTCCGACCCGGCCCGGCCGCGGGGTCCCCGGCAGGGGGCGGCCTCGCTCCGTGCCGCCCGCTCCTCCCGCAGCAGCCGCCGCCGCCCGGGCTGCCGCTCCTCCCCCGGCCCCGCCTCCCTGGCCCCCGCGCCGCCCGCCTGTCCGCCGGTCTCTGCAAGGCCATCGTTCCGTCCGCCCGCCCTCCCAGCGCTCCTCCGCCCCGGCCCCGCTATCCCGGCCGCGCACGTCGCTTCCTCGATTCCGGCCGCCGCTAGCCCGTTCCCCGCCCCCGGGCCGGCAGCCGCCGCTACGCGAGGCCGGGGATTGGCAGCGCGCGTAGGCCGCGCTGCCGCGGATGGAGTCGGAATAAAGGGGCGGCTGAGAGAGCAGCCAGTCGCCACTCGCCCCGCGCCTGACCCCGCGGGCGGCCCGGAGCAGGTGAGCGGCGGGGCGCCCGGGGCCGCGTCTGGGGGCCACTCCCGCGCCCGCCGCACCCCTTCCCCAGCTGGCCCGGCAGTACCCCCCCAACCCCACCTCCGGCCCGACCCGGCGGCCTCCTGAGCTCTTGGGCGGCCCAGGCCGACCTCGACACGCAGCTACCTCCCGGGCCCGGCCTGCAGCCCTGGGCCCTTTTTCGGGCCCACTCGCCCGCAGGTCCGGCGCAGGGGCCGCAGCGTCCTGGCCATTTCCCGGCAAGGGCTGACAGGAGGCAGCCCAGCTGGGCCGGCGGGCAGTGCCGGCGGGGAGGTGATCGGCTTTCATTCGGTTGATTTCCCAAGGAAGAGGAAGGGCTGGGTGGGGCGCAGGTGGGGGCCTCCCCGTGCCTCCCTAACCCTAGTCTCTCATCCTCTTTGCTGGGTGATCAGAGAGGCCTCCTGACCGCACCTTCCTGGAGGGGGGGCCGGAATGGGCAGCGGACCTGGCGGCCCGGGGCTGGGGGCCCTGGGTCTGGCAGCCATTCATGCCAGGAGAAAACAAAACAAAACGAAACAAAACAAAAAAACAAAAACAGTTGGGTTGGCGCAGTCTGACCTAGACCTGGCTCAGAGTAGTCCTGCTTCCCTCTTTCCTGGGGAGGCTTCGGTACCTGCTGGCTCATGCAACCTGCTGCCTCCACTCGGAGCAGCGGCTTCTTCACTTCTTCCCTTCCCGGAAAGATGCTGAGGCTGACAGTTTTTAGCCTGACTCTTACGTTTCTTTGGCAGAACAGTTAGAGGCCAGGCTGGCTTGTGAAGGCATCCCCTTCCTTCTCTTTTCATCGGGAGAAAACTTAGAAACTTTTCAATGTTAGAAGCAGAGGAGCTGGGAACCTGAAAGCGGGTTGCATCTGATTCTAAAAGTTCCTCCCTCTCGCTGTCATTACCTTATGCTGCCACAAAGTGGTGAGTTAGAGATTTGCCTGGGCTGGGTGGTCTTTACTTTCCATGGATTATCCAGTGTTACAGACTTGGAGCAAGGGAACAGGGTTATCTCCGGAAAGGTGACAGGGATGGTTAGCATGCTACATCCCACATTGCAGAGGCAAACTCAAAATTGCTTACATTTCCTGCAGGCCTTGACACTATCATATTAAGAGGATTTAAGGCTTTTTTTTTTGGTGCTCTGGGAGATGACTAGCCTGGGGAACTTCTGCTGAGTAGCCATCAAGGCTGTGTGGGTCTGTGGGTCTCATCCTCATCAGGTATTGGCTCAGGTCCCTGCAAAACTATCCCCCTTATTGTGTGAAGAGAGAAAAGGCACACAGGGGGGGGAGGACCTGGGGACAACTGAGAGAGCCCCTCACAGGAGAGGTTTTCTGAGATGGGCCTCCATTCCATGCAGGTGTTTTAAATATTGATTGACTGAGGGGCCTTCGGATCTGGGAGGTCTGGCCCTTTAGATCTACAGTCTGTTCTCATGAGCAGTTGTGTCCTGGGTCGAAATTCAGGGCAGCGACCAGAGAGGAGCTGGCAGATCGACAGGGAGGCCTCAAGCAGAGCTATCTTTTGTATTAGGCTTCCAAATAAGAAGTGTTTTGCACACACATAAAAAAAGGTTATGTTATTAAAATTCTTGTTTTGTGCTCCAAGGCCCTCACCGGTCAGTCTTTCCCTCCTTCTTTCCTGGGAGCATGAACAGAACTTGTGACTTCTTTGTATTGTGGGCAGATCACCCCAGACTGTCACTTGTGAGACAGCTAATGGAAGCGGGTTGGCACTAAGCTGGGAGACTGGGATGCCTGGCCAAGGGATGGGGAACTGAGGATGAGTGGGCCTGGAGACAGCCACCATCCCCTTTACTGGAGGAGTGGCACTGCCAGCAAGTGAAGATCTCCCAGCCCAGAGCCCCCTTCACTTCCCTGATGTGTTTTATATCAATGTGGTGAGTGCAGGCAGATCAGGGAGAGGCCTGGGGAACAGCTGTGTGTCTCTGCCTCAAGCTCACGATTTCTTTCTTCTCTTCAGAGCCTCCCTGCCACTCCTGGCACCCTGCCCGAAGACCCCCGTCCTGTAGGCACAGCCTTGTAGTCTGTCTTGGTGAATGACTTGGACCGCCTGACCAGTCCAGCTCCGTGCCTTGTCCGAGGTCCTCGTCCATCCCTGATCCTGGGCAGCTTCTCTTTTTGGTGTGGGTCACCTTAAGCAGGGAAACTGAAGCCACTACTCTCCAAACCCTGTTTCATCTTCCCAAGCATGTCGGAGAGCTGGCAGCAGCCGCCGCAGACGCAGCCGCAGCAGCCTCAGCCCCCACAGCCACAGCACCATGCTGAACCCCCACCGGCCCTGGCGGAGCACGCGCTGCCCCCAGGCACGGCTGAGAACCCGCTGGGCTGCGCGGTCTATGGCATCCTCCTGCAGCCTGAGCCAGGCCTGCAGCCCCCGCAGCACGTACCCCTGCAGGCCGCGGGGGAGCCGGGCCCCAAGTGTGGCGTGTGCGGTCACGACCTGGCGCACCTGTCCAGCCCACATGAGCACCAGTGCCTGGCGGGCCATGACCGCTCGTTCCAGTGCACGCAGTGTCTTAAAATCTTCCACCAGGCTACCGACCTGCTGGAGCACCAGTGCGTGCAGGCTGAGCAGAAACCTTTTGTCTGCGGCGTCTGCAAGATGGGCTTCTCGCTGCTCACGTCGCTGGCGCAGCACCACAGCGCCCACAGCGGCACCGGGGGCCTTGTGAAATGTTCCATCTGCGAGAAGACCTACAAGCCCGCCGAGGCGGCTGAGCCCGAGGCCACCGCCGCCCCCTCCCTGCCCCCGGCACCCCCGCCTCCGCCTGCCGTGGCCCCGGCGGAGTCAGCCGACAAGCCCTACAGCTGCCCCATCTGCCAGAAGCCCTTCAAGCACCTGTCGGAGCTCTCGCGGCACGAGCGCATCCACACGGGCGAGAAGCCCTACAAGTGCACGCTGTGCGACAAGAGCTTCAGCCAGTCGTCCCACCTGGTGCACCACAAGCGCACGCACAGCTCGGAGCGGCCGTACAAGTGCGCGGTGTGTGAGAAGACCTTCAAGCACCGCTCGCACCTGGTGCGTCACATGTACGCGCATTCGGGCGAGCACCACCTGTTCCGCTGCAACGTGTGTGAGCTGCACTTCAAGGAGTCGTCGGAGCTGCTGCAGCACCCATGCACGCCGAGCGGGGAGCGGCCCTTCCGCTGCGGCGAGTGCCAGAAGGCCTTCAAGCGGCCGTCGGACCTGCGGCAGCACGAGCGCACGCACAGCGCTGAGCGGCCCTTCAAGTGCGACCTGTGCCCCATGGGCTTCAAGCAGCAGTACGCGCTCATGCGGCACCGGCGCACGCACAAGGCCGAGGAGCCCTTCAAGTGCGGCCTGTGTGAGAAGGGCTTCGGGCAGCCCAGCCACCTGCTCTACCACCAGCACGTGCACACCCTCGAGACCCTCTTCAAGTGCCCCGTGTGCCAGAAGGGCTTTGACCAGTCGGCCGAGCTGCTGCGGCACAAGTGCCTGCCGGGTGCGGCCGAGCGGCCCTTCAAGTGCCCAGTGTGCCACAAGGCCTACAAGCGGGCCTCGGCCCTGCAGAAGCACCAGCTGGCCCACTGCTCTGCGGCCGAGAAGCCCCTGCGCTGCACCCTGTGCGAGCGCCGCTTCTTTTCGTCCTCCGAGTTTGTGCAGCACCGCTGCGACCCGGCCCGCGAGAAGCCGCTCAAGTGCCCGGACTGCGACAAGCGCTTCAAGTACGCCTCCGACCTGCAGCGGCACCGGAGGGTGCACACGGGCGAGAAGCCCTACAAGTGCCCCAACTGCGACAAGGCCTTCAAGCAGCGCGAGCACCTCAACAAGCACCAGGGCGTGCACGCCCGCGAGCAGCAGTTCAAGTGCGTGTGGTGCGGCGAGCGCTTCCTGGACGTGGCCCTGCTGCAGGAGCACAGCGCGCAGCACAGCGCCGCAGCCGCCGCGGCCGAGGGCGCCTACCAGGTAGCCGCCTGCCTGCCCTGAGTCCCCGCTGCGGCCCCGCCCTGCCTGGCCTCCTCGCACCCATCCCCGGACCTGGCCCTGGGCCTGAGGATGAAAGGGCACCCGGGCAGGTGGAGGGTGTGGGTGCCTGGCACCCCTGGTACCGGCCTGGAGGAGGTGGGAGTGGGGGGGTGGGCAGGTGGCCGTGGCTGGTCTTGATCCCGCAAACCTCTTTCCCCTTACAGGATTCGCTCTCTTGAGAGACCTCAGCCTCCCTTTTCTCAATGGAACCAGGCTGGAAGTCGAACTGGCCTCTCTCCACCCCAAGGAGGGGGTGGTGCTAGCCCAACCTTCCCAAACCTTTCAGCCTCACTAGAGAAAGCAGATAGGTTAGGAAAGAGGAGGGTCACGGGAGGGCATGGGCGCAGAGTGGCCCCCTTCAGGTTGCTGTTTGAAGGGGAAGGCTAACTCCAGGAGGGAATCCTGGGGCCAGGAAGGCAACCTGTGAGCCCCAGGCCCCTGTCAACTTCAGCCAGGGGCAACCTGCCCTCCAGGGTTCTGACAGGCGAGACACACAGGAGTGCTGCACACCTGTGGGCCGGGTCTGCTTGGAGAGTGATTAGCCCAGCCAGTAGGGAGGAGGCAGAGAAGTTCTGAGACATGCTCAGCCAGGAACAGTGCTGTCCCCAGGGAAAGGAGGAAAGGCAGCCTTTGCACTGAGGGCTCATCCCAGCGTTTTGGAAGCGCCCCTCCCACCTTTGCCGCAGAGTTCCAAGTCCAGGTGGGGAATGTGCCCTCAGCCAGACAGAACTGCTGATGTGAAAGGAGGGGATTGTTAGACCCCCTGGTGCCCAGGAGGAGGAAGGGCCAAGCCCTTCATCTTCCTAGTGGATGGGAACAAGTGTCACTCCCTCACTCCAATCAAATTGTGTGAACCAAAGCCTCAAGGGCGTGGCCCTAATCAGCTCACCCCAGACCTGCCTCAGGGCCAAGACTATGCCTGGGTACCCGGGGTAGGGGAGGTAAAAGGACCGTGGGACTGCCTCTAACCCCACAGTGCCCTCCCAGCCCCTGGGCCCCCTCCCCCATCGGTCTGGCTGCTGGCCTGTACTCCAGGGGTCTTGTGCTCCCAAGATGCTCTGGACAACATCCAGCTATTTTCAAGACCAGAGTGTTCTCCCTCCGGTCCTTTTAGGATACCCCTAGGTCTCCGGCTACCCACAGGGCTCATGGAGCCTTGGGTGTCCTGGATAGGGAGTGGGCAGGGGAAGAGGGTTGTTAAGGAAACCAGCAAGAGTCAGCTGTTACCACTTGATGGCTGAGGCTCTTCTCAAGAAGGCCAGAAGATGTTTACTGTCAAAATGATTCTTCTGAACCCAGCTCTGCCCCTGCCCTCTCCCTACCCCCCTCCCAGGATGTGGGTCTTAAAAGGAGACTTTAATCAGTGCCCACCCCAAAATCCCAGAGGAGCAGGGAGACCCGCCTCATCCCACTGTCACCTTCAGAAGTCTGAAAAGCCCACGTCCACCTCCTCTGACTGGATTCCCTTCCTGTGCCCGCAGAGAGGGGCAGTCCTTCCCCTCGGTGCTGGCTTTAGTCACAATGCCTCAAAAGACATGGAACCCAGGCTGACAACAGTCCCAAGTGCTCATTTTCTTTTTTTTTCCTTTCATTTTGCTTTCTAAAAGCAGTTGTTATACTGTTCATAACATTGTATAGTTTAATTTCATGTCATTTTGGATCTTATCTAAAAATGTGAGGATTTGAGTTTTTAAAAAGAACAACTCCATTTTAGATAGCCCCTTTTGATGTTAATATATAGTGAGTCCAATGTATGCTTTAGAAGTAAAGACATTGACCTTCACAGACCAAAGCACAGCTTCTGCTGGTCATTCTTCCACAGAGGGATGCTGGGCAATGGAGAGGGGGTGGTGTGCAGCCTAGGGGGGCCAGACTGGGGACTGGGATCTAAGGCTGGGTTCCAATCCTGAGTCTGGAACACTCTGGTCATGTGACTTCGGGCAAGCCCTCAGTTGCCTCATCTATAAAATGGGGAGGTTAACACTTGCCTTATTTGGTTCTTGTGAGAGTTAAGTGGAGTTGCATATGGAGCTTCCCCAAGGGGGAAGCTGTGACAATGCTGGAACCCTCAGGCTGCAACCTCTTGACCTCTGTGGGGTTTTGCCGCAGCTACTGTAGAGGGAGCTGGACTGAGGGACCAGCAGCTCATGGGTGGTCAGAAGGTGGGGCCTAAGCCTGGTAAGCAGGAGAGCTTGCTTGGCTCCAGTGGAAAACCAGGAACTTCCTGGAGCAGCCTGTGGGCCCCGCCCCCAAGGATGGCCCATTCTGGCCTCATTTCCACGCACCCTGTCACAGGGTGATCCTTTCGCATGTCCATCCCAGCCACCTCCATCTCAGCCTACCTGAACCCCTCTTCTGCCCCCATCCCTGTCCCCCGGGGAGCCAACTGCAACTTGGGCTCCTTCTGCTTCTCACAGGCAAGGGTGGAGGTGGGGAGAGGAAGGGACAAGCAACTACCTCTGCCTGGGGTCTGAGAGCTAGTGGAGTGTGGTCAGCAGGGATCCCTGCCTTGAAGGTGGGGTGGAGGTGAGGGTAGAAAGAGGATCAGAAGCTGCCCCCGCTTCAGGGGACTCAAAATGCTGCAGAAGGCTTAATGGAGAGGCTGAGGACCCCAGATGTGACCAGGACATCATGCTTCTCTCCGTGTGTGGCCATGGGGGACCTGCCCTTGAGAAGTTGGGTGGTTCCTTCCTGCGGGCGTCTGCTTCTCAGCAATGATGCCCAGGGCCCCTTGTGCGTCTGCTAGGCTCGAATTCTGGCTTCCTCTCTAGCTTAATGACCTTAGGCAAAGCCCACCCACCTTGCAGAAACTCCTAGAAAGCACTGGCATTTGTTTGGTGCTTTATAGCTTCAGGTTGCTCTTCCTGGACAGACGGTGGTCTGTGTGTGCCAGGGGCAGGAGGAGCCCTGGCAGATCTCACATAGACTGCAATGACTTTTTCTTTCTTCTTTTCCCACTCCATCTCTCACAAAGCAATGGGGCTCCCACCTGGCCCTCAGCCTCTGGGCTCCAACCTGGGCCAAAGCCAGGGCAGTAAATGGAGCCCTGGCCTGGGGGTTCAGGTCTTAGAGCTCTGATAGCAGGTGGTCCAGGCAGGCTCTGCTTCCTCTCGGGACCTCAGTTCCATCTGAAGCGGAGGTGTTGACTCTGATCTCTGAGGCTTCTAAGAGACCTGAATCTGGGAAGGTGACGGGATCAACCTGTGGCCCCCTTTCCCCTCCCTGCCTCTCCGGGGCTCCAGTGTGCTCCCCCCAACCTGCTTCATTCTGGTCTCTTGGTTGTAACTGACAGAAACAGCATAAACTGGCTTAAGCAGCTGCCTTTCACTGTACCTGACCACACACAGATAACCTCTCCCACCTACCTACCCAAAACCCCAGTTTCCTGTGTTCCATAACTCCATCCTTAGAGCACGGAATTTTCATGGGCGAACGTCCAACATTATGGCTAGGGGTACAAACTAGAACGTCCAACATTATGGCTAGGGGTACAAACTAGCACTGTCATCTTCTTTCTTAAAAAATATATTTATTTGTTTTATTTGACTTTGCTGGATCTTAGTTGTGGCATGTGGCATGTAGTTCCCTGGCCAGGGCTTGAACCCCAGAACCCCTGCACTGGGACTGCAGAGTCTTAGCCACTGGACCACCAGGGAAGTCCCAGGCACTATCTTCTCTAATTTCTGGCTTATCATTCTCTCTGCCCCAACCACTGACAGCATAGGAGAGGGTGGTCCCTTGGGGTGAGGGGTGACATCTGGATGAGAGCCAGAGGACTGAGAGGAAGAGGCTAACATAGGGACGTCCTTGGCAGACCAGTAGTTTGTTGCGCTTACACTGGCTGCAGGGGTCGTGGATTTGATCCCTGGTCGAGGCTCCTGCATGCTTCAAGGCTCAGCCAAAAGAGAGGGAGAAACACAAAAATTTCACATTTTGGAGTTAATAATTCCCCCTGCATGGCTTGGGTGGGTGTACATTCTCTTGGGTCCTCAAAGTCATTGCCAGGGCAGGCTGGATCACCACAGACAACTTTTCCAGGGAGCCCACCAACTTGCTGACTTTGTGTGGCCGGCTCTGTGCTCAGCCCCACATCGGAGCAGTGGGAGAGGACCCTGATGTCCAGGAGTGGAGTCTGTGCCCATGAACCGTGATGGCCCTGTTGTGCTCTCATGGTTAAGAGCACCACAGTCAAGTCTGGCTGGAGTCCTGCCTCTGCCGCTCATAAGCACCAAAGCTTTGGGGAGGTTTTTGAATCTTTCTGGGCCTTATTTTCTTTATTTGTGAAATGGAGCCAGTAACACTCTCTTCTGGGCGTAGGGTGAGGGTCCCATGAAATGACCCATGCGGAGTGTTGGACATGTGGCAGTCACTGAGGAAAGCAGAGGACTGACTGGGAGGTCCGATGCAGAAGGGAGCAAGCCCCACTCTCCCATCCGAGGGTCAGGGTTCTCTTTACCCTCCCCCCCCACCCCAAACCGACTGTCACTTTCCTACCTACCAGTTGGTTGGAGCCTCATACCATCTCCATGAGACGGGCCGGGCAGACCTGAGGATCTGCTTTGTGTTGACCCTTGAGAAGTTGGAGGCTTCATGATGAGTCAGACAGTTCATGATGAGAGAGGCCTGGAATTGTGGGCGCGGGCGAGGTGGGCCAGGCAGGGGATAAGGCAGTGGGGCAGGACAGTCCTAGGCTCTGAGCCTCATAGGCCTCCACCTCCAGCCACTGGAGCTCGGGGCTCTGGTTCCAACATACTCTTTGCTGGCCAGGAAGCTGGGAACAATGGCCGGGACTGGTGCTGGCACCCGGGCTGGCCAGGGGAGCAGGAGAGCTCTTCAACCAGCAGTGGGCGGTTGGGGGGGGGGTGTGGCCAGCCCTCTGGCCTGCTCTCAACTCTTTTGAGGGATTGGAGCCACCATTCTGCATCTTCCCATCTGTGCCGAGGCAGCTCCATAGAGAGCCTTCGCCTGACCTCCCAGCCCCCAACTTCATCCCTTCTCCAGAGCAGGCCCCAGACGAGGACCACAAACTGCTCAAACCTTGGAGTGTTGCCCGGGGCCTCCTCGCCTGGCCCAGACTGGCCTGTGATAAGCTTCACATCCCATCCTCAAGCCGGTGCTTTCTTTGTTCCTTGAAGATCATGCCACTAGGAAAGGCCTTGGCTGCTATTGATTTTCATAGATCCACAGATTCTGGCAGGAATGCCCAGGCCTCCTCACAGGGCCTTGAAAAGGAGGTCGAGGGGAGGAGTGGGAGTGGGTCAGGGTTTGCGGGATCTCCCTCTTCACTCTGCGTGCCTGTCCATCCCCATTCTGGGTCTGCATTCCTGCCTTTGTTCATCTGTAAGCATCACTGAACACCTGCTGTTTGCCAGACCCCAAGGTGGTGCAACTGGGCACGAAGGTAGGACTTGGGATGAGAGTTTTGAGGTTTTCATGTATATCAAAAGATAGGGTCAAAAATATCAAAGCTGCTGGAATACAGTAAAAAATATTACCTGCAAGAGTCCTCCTCGACTCTTCCACCACCCTCCCTCAGCCAAGACCCTTCCTCCATCCCCGATCCTCCCCATTGCCAGGCCCAGAGTGAGAGTATGTGTCTTGTGTGTTACTCTGTAATAAACACAACTATTACTTTGTAGGAGTTGTTTCATTTCATCCAGGCCCCCTTCCTGAGTCCCAGATCCTACTGGACAGATGAGAGGCAGCCAGCAAATACAGTATTGCCCAAGAGCCTACTGTGGGCCAGAGGCTACGATTCTTGACTTCATAATCTTGGGGAAGAACTGAGGAGAAGGGAAGACTGGGGAGAAGCCTGCCTGGAAGAAAGGAAGAGATTTGGGTAGGAAGAGATGGCGAAAGCATTTTACGTGGCAGGAAGGCTTTGATCAAGGGTTAGGAGGCAGGCAAGAGTCCGAGTGTTTGGAACAGCAAGGAGACTGGTGACGGGGTTTGGGCTGGGGTAGTGCGTTGAGGCCTAGGGCCTGGGTTGTGGCTTGGGGTCAGGCCAGGAAGGCCTAGAGGTGAGGCCATGGAAGCTGGGCTGTCCCCAAGGCAATGGCCACAGGGAGGATTTCTAAAGTAATCTCTCTATGAGGAGCAAAGAGCCCCTTGGGACTGAGGGGACTTAAGGGCATAGAGGCAGTGGCTCAGGTTCAGTGGCCTCTCTCCATCTCGTGGGATTTTTCAACCTGCAGGTGATGAGGAGGATGTAAGTCAGGGTTTCCTAACCTTTGTGGGCACTGACTCTCCTGAGAATCAAGTGAAAACAAGGAGATTTTCCATGGAAAATGCACATGTGAGTGGACCCACAGCTTTGCACATGATTTTGGAAGGTTCATGGATCCCTGAAGTCCCAGATCATAGTGTCAGAAGTCCTGTTCAAATACCTCGTGAGCTTGGTGGCTACTGACCCTGATTTGGGCCTGTCCTTGCAGACTGACCACAGGTGGGATGGTGTTTGGAAGATCCTAGAGCTAAGTGCTGAGGCTGGCTGCTCTAACCCCAGCCACACTGAGACATTCTTCACCCCTTTGAACAGCGTTATTCTGGACTTGGCCCAGGAACACCCCGGCTGTCTGCAGGGCATCAGACCTCCTTTCTGTAGGTTGGTAGGCAATCAGAACTAGTCCCGAAACTTTGTGGACAGAGCAGATAACTTTTTGTTTCTGCGGTATATTCACTGGCAATGCTCTGGGCAGAGGAAACCTTCTCTGAGTGTCCTCAAGCACCTCACCTTACTTCTACACTGTGTTGCTTCACCATGAATTGAGGCCCTGGGCCAAACCTCCAGGGCCTGACTCCATCTCTTCAAGGGGACCCAGGCCCAGGGAAGCCCCCCAGCATATATTGGTATGGCAAGGGCTTCTGAGAGAGGGGTCTTAAATCCCTTTTGTGCCCTTTCTTTTCTCTTTTTGACTGAAGTTCAGAGTCTGAGGTGGAAGGGGCTTGCCTGCAGGCCTAAAGCTGTGGACAGAGGCACAGAGAGAACCTAATTCCCGGCCTGAGTTTACACTTCATCCCCGGCTGGGGCTTGGGGCTTAGACCCTGACTTTCTGCCTGGGGTCATCAGATACATCTTTCCTAGACTCCATCAGTCCTCCAGAAGCTGGCAGGAGGCAGGTTAGGGTAAAATATCATCATCCTGAGGTCCTGATCTTCCCCCAGCCTTTGCAACACACACACACACACACACACACACGGGTTGGGTGCAGGCAGGTTAGGCTAAAATATCATCATTCTGAGGTCCTGATCTTCCCCCAGCCTTTGCAACACACACACACACAGACACAGACACACACACACACACACACACACACACACACACACACACACACACACGGGTTGGGTGCCTCCCTGTGGAGTGTAAGGTTTATTTCTACTTAGGGAAATGGGTTATGGCCACCATATACCCTTGTCCTGCTGGGGAACATGAGTGGCACAGTTGGGCAGCCTGGGTGTCAGCCTCCTTTTCACAGATTAATGCCAGGGGGTCAGATAGTTGACACGACTGTGGAAAGAAACAAGGGTGAGGGTGGGGGCCTCCAGGGTGTCCTGGGGAAAAAATCAGGTGTCCTTCTCTAGGTATTCCTCACAAAACCCACCTACCTGCCTTCAAGGCTCTGAAAACACAGCTTCCATTCTGTCTCTTATGGCTCAAGAGCCTTCACTGGCTCCCTATTTCCTTTCATATATTTTTGGCTGGTCCCTTTGATTTTCAAGCCCCATTTCCAATTTGCCTCATTCTTATCTCCTGTGAATCTGCCTCATTTTTCAATCATTTAGTGAACCTACTCTGGGAGGCATTATATACTAGTATAAAAAGAGATAGCATTCCCTTCTATGTGCAAGGGTAGGTGAGAAAAGACAGACTTTCATCAATATGGAATTATAATGCAATAGTCGTGTGCTCCAAAATAGAGAGGGATGCACATGAGGTTACCCTCTGGAGGTGGGTGGTTTGAGTTGGAGGGGAGGGGCAGAAGGTCAGAGAAGACTTCAAGAAGGGTGAGACATCGGGGTTGGGCTTTAAAGAGTAAGGAGGAGTTTTCCGGGTAGAGATGGAAGGATCATCTAGGCACTGAAACAGCACAAGCAAAGATGTGGAGTGCTCGATTGTGTGGGTGGTTTGGGTTGCCCCCAGGAGTCTGGTACCGCTGAAGTGTAGGGAATGTGACTGGAGAGGTAGGAGACAGCCAAGTTATGAAGGTGCTTGAGTATCTTGCATTCTCCTATTGGGAACACTAGTCCCAGTCCTTACCACCTTACCTGCCTTCTGGAAGGCAAATTCTTGGCTCTTTCCGTCATATTTTTTATACATCTCTTTGCTCTTTCTGTCCCTGCTCTTTGCCCAGGTAAACCCCCACCACCCTACTCCCCATCTTTGACTTTTGTCCTGACTGGGCCAAATCGAGTGGACATGAGTTTGAGCAAGCTCCAGGAGATGGTGAAGGACAGGGAAACCTGGCGTGCTGCATTCTATAGGGTCGTCGCAAAGAGTCGGACACGACTGAGGGACTGAACAACAATAACTG
This sequence comes from Redunca redunca, assembly GCA_006410935.1. Lineage (NCBI taxonomy): Eukaryota > Metazoa > Chordata > Mammalia > Artiodactyla > Bovidae > Redunca > Redunca redunca. Next base: position 121,699 of record SJYQ01001579.1, on the reverse strand, counting down.
CTCCCTCCACCTCCCAACAGGCTGCACTTTTGCCTGGAGAGGATCTCTCCAGGGGGAAGCCCTGCGAATCCTCCTGACATCACCCAGGAGGGTACCAATACCCCGGCACCTCCCTCATGAGGCTCTGCGAGTGGAGAGGGATCTGAGCATCGCCTGAGCACTGAGGCCGCAGAACACGGTCCCACCGGAGGCGTGGCCAGGTGGGGCGGGGGCGGGGCGGGGTCATTCCCCGCCCCCTGCAGTTGGGGCATTACCTGTAGTTGGAGCCGAAACGTCGGAAAGCATTCCTGAAATAGAGGAGGGTGAGGCCGAGGAGGAGAAGAGTGACCCTTTCTGGGAACCGCCACCCCGGGAGGTGCTATCCCACCAGAATTACACTGCACCTTCGCCCCACCCAAATGCCTCCACTCTGAAAGGGTGGAGTTGCTAGGGACTGGATGACAGGATGCTCCGTTTGGTAGGAATTAAACATTTACTCATTTTGAAATTGCAATTTTCTTGTGGTGTTTTGGAGCCAATCGATGCTTTCGAGGTCTCACATTTTAAAGGGCCACTTGGTATGTGGTGGTGAAACCTGCCAAGACCCCAGCCTCCTTCCCAGATGTGGGGTCCCCCGGGGTCTGTGCGGGGTCACTTACAGGGAGTCGAAAGGCAGGGGCTTCTGTCCATAGCGGTCCAGACTGGGATTCTGGTTAAGACAGAACTGGGGCGGGCCAGAGGGATGGGGGTGTCTACTGAGGAGGGGGGACACGGACCTCGCCCCTCGCCGACGCCCCTCACGTTGCTGACTGCCGGAGAGCCTTCTGGGCTCTCGGAGACCCTAGTCCGGGTCTCTTCTCCCCCTTCCGACCCCCGTGTTAGCAGCTCCTCTTCCACCCCGGCGTCCCCAGGGACCAGTCGGCGAGCAGCCCTTCCTACCCGCCAGCTCTGGGTCACCTCCGGCTTCAAGTACCGCACCGCATAGCCGCTGAAGCTCTCGACTGCGAAAAGACCGCTGGTCTCCGGCCCCACGCCCGCCCTGAGCAAGCCCGCGCCCGGGCTCTTACCTGATCCCCGCCCCTAGGTCAAGCCACGCCTCACGCCTGCTCGAGGAACCAGTCCGACCTCCGACTTTGTTCCGCCTGCCCTCCACCTCCGCCCCATTGGCTCCCATGCTCGGACCTGGCACCGCCCCCCTCCCCAATATAAGCCCCGCCTCTGTGACCCTTAGCCGGCCCGCGTGCAGCCCCCTCCGAGCGCCGCGGCGGCTGCTCTCCCCGCGTCCTTGTCAGGTTCCACCCCGGAAGCCCCCTGCTCGTCTTCGGTCAGCGCTCGGGGTCCCAGCTGTATGGACCCAGCGGCTCAGTTGTCTCTCCCGCCCTAGGGCATCCTCCACGCGGTTAGACTGACCCTTCTTGCTCGCGCAGGGCAGCTTGAACTCTCCCGCGGAGGACACGAATCGGGACCAGTCCTCGATGGCGCGCGTGAAGCAGGGCCAGTCGACCCTGTTGATGCCCGGTGCGATGGGAGCCAGCTTTCCCTCGTGGTACCTGTTTCGGAGCCTCTGGCCGGTCTCCGTGATGTCCTGCCAGGAGGAAGGAAGTCAGGGAGCTGGGCGCACTCGAACCATCTGACCCAGGGGGCTCCCGAAGCCCCTGAAAGAGATGGGAAGGGCGGGGTAGGGTCCCAGAGAGGTAGCTGAGGAAGTCAGCGGAATGGAGATTGGGACCGGGGGTGCTTGGTGCTGGGTGCACAAAGGACCTTCAGGTTCTCTCTCCAGGGCAAACCAGGGACAAAGGACGCTCACCAAGCACTGCAGGGGTTTGTTGGGGACACCGAGAAGTGTGAAGTAGGCATTATCAAAGTCATCTGAAGGAGAGAGAGAAAGGGAGAGGAGTTAGTGCAGTTTTCAGAAGCAGGGTCATTGCCATACATTGCCAGAGGGGATAATAAATTAATTTGAGCCTATGGAAAGAAATTGGCATTATCTATCAGAACTATAAATACACGTATCTTTTGACCCTATACTCCTACTTCTGGGAATTTATCCTATTTTATATTTTGCACAACTGGGAAATGATGTGGGTATAAAGTTTACTCATTTCAGCGTTGTTTTTATTATAATAGAAAATGACTGGAAAAAACCCAAGTGTCTGTCATTAAAGGACTGGCTAAATAAACCATGATGCATCCTCACTATGCCTTGATTAAAAATAAAGTTCTTGATTCAAGAACTTCCAAGGTACAGAAGAGTATATGCCATGTGCTACCTTTGTCTTTAAAGACTAAAACTGAGACGATTGGAGGCAAACAAGAATATATATTTAGGTCGTCACCTAACCACGTCATCAAGAAGCACCCCTGTCTGATGTTAGGTGCCCTGTGCCGAGCCATCATGGCAAATACGGCATTCAAAACTTGTGAAAGCTTTTGCAGTCAAGCCTCTACACCTAGTTCCTGGTCTACAGAAACTAGACTATGAAAGAACTACTCAAATTCATGATGTAAGACTTGCCTGCAACACAACTATTTTGGATGTCTTAAAAAGTTGATATTATGAGGGGAAAATGGAAAGTGGATAGATTGGTTTTAGACTAAGGCCCAAGAGACATGACAACCAATTACAAGGCACAATCCTAGATCAAATCCTGGTTCCAAAATTTTTTTAACAGTTGTGAAAGACATCTTTGGGGATAATTGGGGACATTTTAATATGGACTGAATATTGGATGTTAGGGAATTATCTTTAACTTTCCTAAATGTGATAATAGTAGGGAGTCATGTAGGAAGCTGTTTTTATCACTGGAAACTAATTGCTAAAGAGTGTGTGAGTGTGTGTGTGTGTGTGTGTGTGTGTGTGTGAGAGAGAGAGAGAGAGAAAGAGTGAAAATAAATATGGCAAAACATTAATTGAAGCAGATAGAAGGTAATAAATGTTCAAAATATTAGTCTTTCAACTTTCCTCTATGTTTGAATATGTTCATAATAAAAAAAAAAGTTGGAGAGGAAAAGAACAGATTTGTATCTGCCATAGTAAAGAATGAAAGGATACATCAGGAACTCAGAGTGGTTACCCTGTCAGTGAGAATTAAGGGAATGAGGAAGAGCAAGGATTTTTTAAAAGTACATTGTTACATTTTAAATCTGTGGCTCCACTGCTTTGATTAAAACTTACTTGCAATAAAATGCATATCTAAATCAAGAGCTCTCCCTATAAATCTAGATTCCTGGCTTCTCCTGGGAGCTAGGAAATTGGTAGAACTGTGCTGACCCTTCCCACACAGCAGTCAAGGGGACCCTATAGCTGCTCCCCTTTATAGAGGGGTGGGTGAGGGGGCTCCACCTCACTTTCACACCACCCCCCACTGCTTCCCTACCCACTTCCCCTATTTGTGTTTTCCCTCTTGGCCCTGCAGGGGTCTCTGTGGGACCTCTGGAGATCCCGTATCATCTCTGACAGGCTCTTTCCACCTGTCACCTGAGCCTGAACCTGGGTGTCACCCTGGACTCACCACTGTTGCCCCTCTACTCACACTCATACCAAGTCCTATTCCTTTATCTCCTAAATGCCTTCCGAGTCCCTCCCCCATGGCCGAGACACTGTCACTACCTCCTGAAGGCTGTGCTCCCTCCCAGTGTCCTAACCACTAACCCCTCTCCCATTATCCACTTCTAGTCCCTCTCAGTCACCCCCTCCCCAGCACCCCAATGCTCAGACCTCTTTCCTGCTTAAAGTCCTCATGGGTTCTTATCTACCTCCCAAGAAAGTCCAGATTGCTGAGCTCAACGACAGGGCCCTCCCTGAGCTGCGTCCCCACCACCAGCCACAGCTCCTGCTGCCCCCAAGTACTTTGTCCTTGGGCCCAACCAAATCTCTCAAGTTCACCAACACCTCGAGCAGCTTTTCCCCTCCAGGCCTCTGTATGTGCTGCTCCCTCTAGCTAGAAGGCCTTTGTACAAAGTACAAACTCAAGTACAGACTCAAGTACAAAGCGGTCAACGAATAAATGTGCTGAAATGCATGCATGTGGGCCTCTGCGTGGCACCCCTACCTCAATGCCCAAGCTTCTCAGCCAATGAAGAGTTCTTCCTTAGCCCGTGTAGTCCTTAACCCCAGAAGCTTCCATGTTCCCCTCTCTTTCATGACAGGTATCCTTCTCTTCCTTTTTCAAAGGGAGAGATGACTGGGCAGAAATTATTACTGCTGTTATTATTCTTCCTCTTCCTGCACTGCTGACCTCTGCAGTTCTCTCTCCATGAATAACAACATTATTGTCGAGCACATAGTATGTGCCAGGCACTACTCTAAGGAGTTCTCATGCCTTATCTCACTTTAATCTCACAACTTAACCTCACGAAGTTAATCTCAAACCAGTTGATCCTAAAGGAAATCAGTCCTGAATATTCATTGGAAGGACTGATGCTGAAGTTAAAGCTCCAATACTTTGGCCACCTGATATGAAGACATCACTCATCGGAAAAGATCCTGATGCTGGGAAAGACTGAAGGCATAGGAGAAGGGGGCAGTCGATGATGAGATGGTTAGATAGCATCACGGACTCAATGAACAAGAATTTGAACAAACTCCAGGAGCTAGTGGAGGACTCCCATGGGGTCGTAAAGAGTCATTTCTGACTTATCGACTGAACAACAATCTCCCAATAGCCCTGAGAGGCCACCCTGTTAGCATTCCAGTTTTCCTGATAGGGAAACAGAGGCTCAGACCCGGAGGATTCTCAGGCAAGGAGGAGCAGAGCTGGGACTAGTCCCTCTAACCCTTTCATCTGCCACTCTTGGCTTCTCCCTCTGAGATCTCTCTCCTCCAAACCATCCACGCCTTCCCCTAAGGCCCCGAGGGCCACCAGCAGTGGTCAAGTGGCTGACCTTTGTGGCAGTAGGTGGTGGACTGGCAGTGCTCGTCGGAAAGGCAGGCCTTGACAGAGTCCATGTCCATGCGGCGCAGGCTGGGCAGGGCCGGGTGGTAGAGCTGCTGCTTCACGCCAGCCAGCTGGTTGCGCCGCCGGGGCATGGGCAGGAGGATGGCTGGGGATTCGTACACGTGGGTGGAGCCATCCTCCCAGGGCACCAGGTCGATGATGCGGGCCATGGCTGGGTGGCGGAGACACCTGCAGCAGACACCCTTCTGTGTGGGAACACAACCTTGGCCAGTGCTGACTTGTCATCCAACATGTATTGAGCACCCACTGTGAGCCAGGAGCTGTGGTGGAGTCAGGGACACTCAGAAACACACAGACACACATAGATACACACACACTCACAGAGCATGTGCTAAGGGCTCTGGCAGAGGTCCGTACAGGAGTGGGTGTGTGTGGGGAGGCTGGGGCTGGGGCTTTCAGGGAATTGTCTAAAAGAGATGCCATTTGTGTCTATTCTGCAATAATGAGCAGGAAGCAACAGCAGCAAGTGGTTCAGAAGTGAGCTCAGCCTGCCTCTGGGTAATTAATTATGGATTTATAGCATTAGCTCAGGTACCTGGCATTTACTCAACATTCTACAGGGAGACATGGGGAAGTTTTAAATAAGGGAAGAAACGTAATGGATATGAACTAGAAAAAAATATGGCTGGTTCTCCAGCGCTCCCTTTTAAAAAGCAGATATTCCCAGAGCCTTTGAGTCATTTAAACTTCAGTGAGAATTTGTTGAGTCTGGTTGCTTCCTTTCTGACCCTAGTGGGAGGTGAGAGATGGAGGAGGGCAACAGGGAGGTGGATAGGAGGAGAGAGGACCTTTAGTGGGGAGAGGGCATGACAACTGGATGGGAAAGCTGCCCCAGGGGCTGGGCCTTTGAAGGGAGGGGCAGGGAATGGGAGCAGTGAGAGGAGGGGGAGGGTGGACCCCTTGCCCCCCATCCACCTCTGCAGTACCTCACCTGCAGGCCACCAGCCCCAGGTGCACAGGCTGATAAAGATTTTCTCCTCCTTTGCCTGCTCAGTGGGGAAGAGAGGTAGAGAGATGGGCTGGGCCCCAGTGTCTTATGAGACAGGAGAATAAAGGGACATTCTGCAGAGACAATGCCCGTTGCAGGCTCATTGTGAGGGCACCGGTTCCTTGGCAACCCTGGCAACCACAGGCTCCGAGGAGAAGAGCCTGCTGCCCCCTTGGGTCCTTACACTGGCACCCTTGTTCAGCCTGCCTGAAGGTTGCTTGTCTCTGGGGCTCACACAGGATGGGCATGTTGAGAAAATCAGACAAGGAACTAGGGCTTCCTGGGGGTCACCATGGTAGGGCTGGCCAGGCAGGCTGTGTGACCTTAGACTAGTCACGGTCTCTCTCTGGGCCTCAAAGTTCCCATCTGTGTTAGGCAAGGGTCCTGGGCCCTGTCAGGAGGGGTATCTGAACTGGCAGGGTGTTTCTCTCCTTGAAAACCTCAGGGAAGAGGGCACTGCCCTGCCTGCCAGTCCTTGAGGCTCCAGAGGTGGAGATTAGTGGCTGCCAGGATTCAGGGTCAGCATAAGGGGATCAGTGAGATTGGTGGCCTCAGCATGACAAGGATTATCAGGTGATACTCCACGGCCAGCCCCCTGTAGGCCTGCAGCTTCCCTCCCACCTTCCCAAAGCGAGGTCAGGAGGGCCTAAACCAAGCACCCTGAAGCGGTCAGAACCACTGAGGGAGATCCCTGGCAGTCCAGTGGTTACGACTCAGCGTTTTCACTGCTGTGGCCCTGGGTTCAGTCTCTGGTCGGGGGATTAAGATCTTTGCAGATTACATAGTGCACCCCCCACCAAAAAAAAAGAATCACTGGAAGTGGGAAACCCTTCCACCCCCATGACGGAACCCTGTGGAGACGCTAACTTATTTGCATATCTTGGCATGTGCTTTGCATACACCTGTCCACTTGTTGAGCCTAATGGACCCCTGCTGTGAGATTCCTGTAGGATTTGGCTCCCTAGCTGCTCCTCCTCGAGTGTAGTGTTCCATCCAGCCTCCAGACCAGCATCTCCAAGTCCCACCCCTTAGAGAAAAATTTCCTAGAGTTGACTTCATTCACCATCTCCCTGAAAATGTTTCACTCTTTTAAAGTTAAAAATATAAGAAAATCCAGGGACTTCCCTGACGGTCCAGTCATTAAGACTCTGTGCTTCCAATGCAAGGGGGGTGGGTTCAGTCCCTGGTTGGGGAGTTAAGACCCCACATGCCTCCTGGCCAAAAAACAAAACATAAAAAAAGAAGAAACAATACTGTAACAAATTCAATAAAGACTTTAAAAATGGTCCACATTAAAAAAAATCTTAAAAAATAACAAAATCTAAAAAGTGCTAAAATATGTAATATAACTCATAATTCCTGGACTTCCCTGGTGGCTCAGAGGGTAAAGCGTCTGTCTGAAATGCGAGAGACCCGGGTTTGATCCCTGGGTCGGGAGGGTCCCCTGGAGAAGGAAATGGCAACCCACTCCAGTATTCTTGCCTGGGAAATCCGAATGAGGAGCCTGGTGGGCTACAGTCCACCGGGTCGCAAAGAGTTGGACACGACTGAAAAAGTGAGACTTGTAACCACCAGTCGGGTCAAGACAGGGGTACTACTTGGCAAAACAGTGTAGCAGTCTCTTGAAACATGAAACATAAATTTACCATGAATGTGTGTGTGTGCTAAGTTGCTTCAGTCGTGTCTGACTCTTTGTGACACCATGGACTGTAGCCCTCCAGGTTCCTCCACCCATGGGATTCTCCGTGCAAGAATACTGGAGTGTGTTGCCATTTCCTTCTCCAGAGGATCTTCCCGACCGGGGGACTGAACCTTTCATCTCTTGCATCTCCTGCATTGGCAGGTGGGTTCTTTACAATTAGCACCACCTGGGAAGCCTTAAATTTACCATGTGACCCTGAAATTCTACCCCTAAGAATCTTTGCAGGAGAAATGAAAATATATGTCCACACAAAGACTTGCATGCAGATGTTCACAGCAGCGTTCATTATAATAGCCAAAATATGGAAACAATTTAAGTTGACTAATGGATAGATAAACATAATGTGATATATCTATACCATGGAATACTCTTGGGAATGAAAAAGGCAAGAATTATGAATACATGCCACACTGTGAACAACCATCAAAACATTATATTAAATGAAAGAAACCAAATACAAAAACACTGTACACATTATACAATCCATCTGTGTGTGATGTCTAGGAAAGGCACATCTTTAGAGACAGAAAACAGTTTAGTGGTTGCCTGGGCGGACACGACTGAGCGACTTCACTTTCACTTTTCACTTTCATGCATTGGAGAAGGAAATGGCAACCCACTCCAGTGTTCTTGCCTGGAGAATCCCAGGGACGGGGAGTCTGGTGGGCTACCGTCTATGGGGTCGCACAGAGTCAGACACGACTGAATCGACTTAGCAGCAGCAGTAGCGATGAGCATGAAGGATCTTACTGGGGGTGATGGAAATGCTCTGAAGTAGTTTATTTTTTGAAAGTAGATGTGGCATTGTCCAGTCAATTTACTAAAAATCATTGAGCTGTACACTTAAAATGGGTGAGTTTTATGGCATACAAGTTATACTACAATAATGTTTTTAAAAATTGAAGTCAGCTATAGAAAACATGTTAGAGCCCTGCCAATCCTTAGGAGCTTCCACAGCCCCTTTTCCAATCCCACCTCCTGAAAGAAGTAACCAGTCTGCTGGCTGAGTAGTATAACCACCTGCTTTTCTTTTTTTCATTCCTAAGATTTTTTTCCCATGTGGATCATTTTTAAAGTCTTTATTGAATTTGTTACAATATTGCTTCTGTCTTATGTTTTTTGGCCCTGAGGCATGTGGGATCTTAGTTCCCTCACCAGGGATCAAACCCACACCCCCTGTATTGGAAGGTGAAGTCTTAACCACTGGACTAGCAGGGAAGACCCACTCCACTTCTCTTTGTAGTTTCATTATCTACATTTGCAGCCAGATAGACAAGACAGGCTGATAATGCTCTTTCTCAGCTTTGTATGCACAAACCACTGGGATCTTTTGAGTCTGGCTTTTTACTAGCTGTGTATATGTTTAGGAGAGCCATCCAATGGGGATGTGGCTGAGCCCCATTCACTTTCCTCACCCTAGAGCCCATTACTCTTCAGCCAGGCCCACCTGACTCTGCCCACTGCCCAGGCTTCATGCTCCAGGTTGCCCAGCCTGGGGGCACAGCTCAGCCTCTGCCCACCTGGTGCTCCCAGGAGACCACTCCTCTTCCCAATACACTCACCCATCTTGGCTGCAGCACACTCCACTTCTTGGTCCTCCGCCCCCCCCTCCCGCCCCCCGCAGCGGCTCCTTCAGTTTCCTTTCCCAGCCCCTCCTCCTTTTCCCGAAATCACACCAAGCCAGTGTGCTCTAGGCATCATCTTTGGTCCTTCTCTTCTTTACATTGGATTCAATCAGTCCTGCAACTTTAACTGTCATTTACAAGCTGAGTTGATGCCTCCAAAATTTCTATCTCCAGGCATCCGGCTCTCCTGAACTCCAACCCTACCACCCTCCCCACCCCCGCCACCGCCGCAACACTCACACCCCTCTTGCTACCTGCTGCACGCTTCCACTCGGATGTCTCTCAGACACCATAACCAAGGGGAGCTCATGACTTCCCCCAAAGCTCTTCCCAAGCTGAACACCCTCAACACCTCCCTCTTCCCTCCTCTCCCCTTTCTCTTTCCTGCCACCCTAGTCCAAGCCTCGTCATCTCTGCCCTGGCCTCCGTTGAGGAGGTGTCACCAATGATACAGGCCATCACTTGGGCACCCAGGAAGAGCAGGAGAGCTGGCTCTTCCTAGAAGGGGTCTGGCTGGAGATGCCTGCGGGCGGAGCGCTGATCCCCAGCAGCCGTTTATTGACAAAGCACGGCTGGGGCCACCCTGAGCTCTGCCATTGGTGTCCAACCTTGCTGACAGGAAGAGCATTCTCTGATACCAGTTGCCTTGCGGGTGAATTGCATATCTGAGTTTTAGCATAGGAAGGAGAGCCCACGGGTCATCCAGTCACAAAGTGGATGACCACTACCCACTGACTGGTTTCTTGCTTCCACACCTGCCCACCAGATAGCAGCCTCACAGATTGTGTCCAGCCCCTGTTCTAAACTGAACCATCGTGGGCTTCCATGGGCCATCAGCCAAAACCCAAGCTTCTGACTGTGGCTTACAGGCCCTGCCTGATCTGCCCTGGACCTCATCTCCTACCACTCTCCCCTACCCCCACTACGCCCCCGGTCCCACTTTGTCCCTCAGGTGCATCCAAGCTTATTTCAGCCTCAGGACCTTTATTTATCCTTCCAGTGTCCTCTGTCTGGATCACCATTCACTTAAATCTTACATCTCAGCTCAAATATTTCCCTCTGCGGAGAGGCACCTATGCCCACCCCACTCTTCATCACCTCATACATGTCTCTGTTCTGCGTGTTTCTTTCATGGCGCTCAGCATATCTGCAATATTTTTAAACTCATCGTTAATCTTTTTTATTTCTGAATCTTCCATTGGAACAGAAGTTCTGTGAGGGCAGGTCCGATTTCTGTCTTTCTCAGTGTGCAGAGGCTGGCATGCTGCCTGGCACATAGGCAAGGTTGAGAAATGTAGATAATCAAGTCAAGTGCCCTGTTGTTCAGTCGCTAAGTCATGTCTGATTCTCTGAGTCTGTGGACTGCAGTACGCCGGCTCCTCTGTCCTCCATTATCTCCCGGAGCTTGCTCAAACTCAAGTCCATTGAGTCAGTGATGCCATCCACCCATCTCATCTTCTTTTGCCCTCGTCTCCTCTTGCCTTCAATCTTTCCCAGCATCAGGGTCTTTCCAATGAGTGGGCTCTTCCTATCAGGTGGCCAGAGTATTGGAACTTCGGCTTCAGCATCATTCCTTCCAGTGAATATTCAGTACTGATTTCTTTAGGATTGACTGGTTCGACCTCCTTGCAGTCCAAGGGCCTCTCAAGAGTCTTCTCCAGCACATTTTGAAAGTATCAGTTTTTCAGTGCTCTTCAGCATCATTCCTTCCAATGAATATTTAGGATTGATTTCTTTAGGATTGACTGGTTCGACCTCCTTGCAGTCCAAGGGCCTCTCAAGAGTCTTCTCCAGCACATTTTGAAAGTATCAGTTTTTCAGTGCTCAGCCTTCTTTATGGTCCAACTCTCACATCCGTACATGACTACAGGAAAAACCATAGCTTCGACTCTACAGGCCTTTGTTGGCAAGGTGATATCTCTGCTTTTTAAGTCCCCTGCCTTTTGCTAAACAGCCCACCACCCTGCCCCCCACCCAGGTCCTGTCACCTCACTGAACCCTTTTGCACTGGGTCTCTGTCCCTCTCCCCTTCTCCCCTGAGATCACCATCTCCTCTCTAGGGTATGACTTCAGTTCAGGAGGCCAGCTTGAATGCAGTCAGTCATCAGTCCTTGGATCCTCCCTAAAGGCCCAGCCCTGGGACTACAGCCATTCTGGTGGATCCCAAGGCAGGGGTGCTGAGACCCTGCCCAAGCTGCAGAAGATTCTGGGACAGAAGGACCCTGCTTGAGTCCCCCCACTGGGGCTGGAGAGCTGGGATGTGCCTGCTGCCACTGCTGACTGCGAGCTGATGAGCCCCACCTTGAGGAGTCTCCCAGGGTCCCCCAGGCGCTGCGAGCAGTGATTCTCCCACCTTCACTAGGTGGGTTGGCCAAGGACTATGGGGAATCACGATGCCCTAACCAGGGTCGCGTGGGGCTCCTTCCCTGAGGCCCAGATCCCTGCTGGCCTCTGGGGGGTTTCTGACAGCTCCCTTGGCATCGACCGCCTCTCTTCCACCACCACCTCCCCACCCTCTCTAGCGTCTCCTAATCCTTTGCACACGGCCCTGCTGCCGCCAATTAATCCCCGCTGTGTCTGAGAGGCCATCTGCAGGAAGAAGGCAAGTCCTGGCTGGTGGACGGCACCCGAGCAGGTAACTCAGGGTGAGGTGGCAGCTCTGTGGGACCCCTGATGGGACCCCTTCCATGCTCTTCTCCCAGCAAGGCATTTAGACGTGGAGAATCTGGCAAGGCTGGAGACCTGAGGTTTGTTTTTCCCTGTGAGGCTCAAACCTTAGTGAATCTCCAAGGCAGCTTGTGAAATACGGATTCCAGGTCCTGCAGAGTGTTTAGAGGGGCCTAGGAATCTGCACCCCTCCAGCTTGCCTGGAAAATTGTGAAAGGCTGGTGGTCCAGGTACCATTATTGCTCTGAGTACCACTCCCAGGCCCCCTTCCTGCCTATGCCTCCCTCATCAATGTGGAATCAGCAGCGACAGGGCAAAAAGACGGGAGGGAACCTGCACGTGTTTCTATCCAGGAGGAAATGGCTGGGGAAAGAAGGAAAATTAGGGTGGGGAAGGCTCTCTTAGTCATTTCCAAAAGGTTCAGAAACACAAGCCAGAATCGCTGCCTGCTGGGAAATGGCTCGTAGGACTGGGGGGCAGAAGCAGCCAAACCTGGGCAAATGTCGGCACCTCCAGGTAGATGTAGGACACTTGGAGTCAGGCCAGACTGAGAGTAAGTGCAGCTGGGTCACTTACTGGCTGTGTTACTTTGGGCAGGTCTCCTGACCTCTCTGTGCCTCCATTTCCTTAGCTATAAAGCGGTGATGAAAAAAATGCTTATTTTCCTGAGGCTGAGGAGGAGGCAGAGGTGAGAACAAGGATGAAATGATCGTGGCTTATGGAGCTGCCTGAGTCTGGCTGGGGTGGTGAAATCTGCCATCCTAAACATGCCATGTGGGGCTCTGCCAACCTTGGAAATCAATGTCAACACCCCCACACCCAACAAGGAAAGGGAAGATCAGAGATGTCGTGTCTGGCCCAGGTTCACATTGTTGGCAGCTGAGCCAGGGATCTGACCCCCTCACTAAGAGCTGTGTCCCAAACCACAACTTCACTAAGGAGGAGTTGGGCTGCTGATGCCAGAGTGGAGACAGAAGTCGGGGCTGTGAGCAGAAGGGCAGGCGGTGTGGAGCTGGGCCCTGGGGCAGGGATCCTGGGCTTGTGATTGCCCTTTGCAGCCCTGGACCAGGCTTCCTGGCAGTGGAGGGACAGAGAAGCCCTCTACTAATACCTTGGCTGCCCGTGGCCAGGGGAAGGAGGACACACCATGCCAGCACGGCCTCAGAAAGGTCCTATAAGGGCTGGAGTTTGCATATATTGATCTGTGTGATACTTGCTGGGCTGGGCCACCCTGCAGGGGTGTAATCATAAGGTCAGGGCTGCCCATTCCCTAAAGATATATGAAGCCAGAATCTGAACCCATGTAAGGTAGCTATCGCAGTAAACCATGAAAAAGGGAGCCTGTTATTTTATCTTAAAATTTTCTAAATCATGAAAATATGTTAATTTTTATAATATATTAAACATAAAAGTTATTTTCCATTCATATACTCTCATCATGTATTTTTAAAAATTTATAATGGGGTTCTGCTGAACATGAGGAGCCTGGTAGGCTGCAGTCCATGGGGTCACGAAGAGTCAGACATGACTGAGCGACTTCACTTTCACTTTTCACTTTCATGCATTGGAGAAGGAAATGGCAACCCACTCCAGTGTTCTTGCCTGGAGAATCCCAGGGATGGCGGAGCCTGGTGGGCTGCCATCTATGGGGTCGCATAGAGTCAGACATGACTGAAGCGACTTAGCAGCAGCTGAACATGATAATTAAAATTAGCATTTTTGCTTGACATCCAATAATAGTCACAGCCAACATTTATTAAGCTCGCGTCACGTGGTAGTCATTCTTCTCATCAGTTTGTTTTATCTTCACAATTATCTCCACAAGATAGCTACTATTAACATCCCCATTTTACAGACAAGCAAACTGAGGCATAGAGCATTTACTTGATTTGCTCATGACTGGAGTCTGGAGCATGTAGGTCTTTCCATGTTAGTTCAAATAGATCTATTTAAAATCAATGGCTCCATAATATTCCATTATTGGATATTTATTTATTTATAATATTTCCATTATTGGATGAACAGTTAGGTACTTCCCAATAACCAGTCTCCTACAGGCTTTCCTGGTGGCTCAGCAGTAAAGAATCTGCCTGCAATGCAGGTTCAGTCCCTGGGTTGGGAAGATGCCCTGGAGAAGGAAATGGCTACCTGTTCCACTATTCTTTCCTGGGAAATTCTGTGGACAGAGGAGCCTGGTGGTTACAGTTCATGGGCTCACAAAAGAGTCAGATACGACTTAAGTGACTAAACAACACACGGATGGATATGTGGATATTTTTCTTCTTTTTCTCTAACACTGTCATGACTCACCTCCTTACACATATGTTTGTGGGCTTGAATGTTTCTGTAAGGAAAACACCTGGAAGTATAATTGCAAAAATGTATTTTAAAGATGGTGAGCGAAAAAGAAAATATGTAACTCACAAAAGCAGCCCATAAAAGGTGGAAGCAACTGTGAGCTCTCGGGGGATACCGAAGGACTTTTGTCCCCTACAGGTGTCAGGATGTTGGGCTGGGTCCAGAGGGTGCTGCCTCAGCCCCCAGGGACTCCTCAGAAGACCAAGCAAGAGGAGGAGGGGCCAGAACCAGAGCCAGAGTTGGAGCCGAAGCCTGAAACAGCCCCCGAGGAGACTGAGCTAGAGGAAGTGTCCCTGGTAAGAACTGAAGGGCCAGGAAGGCCACGCTGGCCTCGCTGCTCAGAGAATCCCCAGCTTGGATCAGTTGCCCCCACCCAGCTTCCACAACAGAGAAAGTTGGGGCCAAAATGAAATGTGGGGGGCAGGGGTATCCTGGTTCTGTAAACAGCCAGATAGTAAACATTTTAAGCTTTGTAGGTCATGCTATCTCTGTTAATTACTCAATTCTGCCACTGTAGTGTGAGAAGAGCCATGGACTATATATAAATGAATGAACATGGTGGCTGTGTTCCAATAAAACTTTATTTGCAAAAGCAAGCACTAGGCTGGATTTGGCTCACTGGCCATTGTATTCTAACCTCTAGAGACTAAAACAGAACTCATCAAAGTAGCCAGGCCCAGAACCATTTGTTGCCAGTCCAGGAGGAGACCAGGAGCTTGCCAGAGATAAATCTACTATATATTAAGCACACTGCTTAGTTCAGCTGGTATTGTTTCACAGGACGACTTTCTCCTTAAAGGAAGCAATGTGTTGATAATACAATCTGCTGCAAACCTCTTAAACATTGTGGACCAGTAACAGTTTGCAGACTGCCACTGGTTCCTGGTCCACAACTGGGACAGCTCTAGATTTATATACATATTTTGTGTACCTGTGCATGTATGCACATCTCTGTATTTGTGTGTTAACAGACCTGAAATAATGTGTTTATGAGTGGATATTTGTAAAATGTCAGTGCAAAACCACAAGTATATTTGTATACACCTATACATGTGTGTGTGTATGTTTATGTGACTGGGCATATACATGTACGTGTGTACAAACAAATATCTGTGTCTGGGTCTATATGCAAACATTAAGTGTATGCACACTTGAGTGGGGCAGCTTTCTGGGTGAGGTGGTAGACCTGGGAGGTAAGGCCCTAGGATTTCAGAGACCACTGTTAGAACAGAGCTGTTTGGTCCTGGGGGCTCGGTCATGGGTGGGTCAGGGTTGCTCTGCCTGTACCAGGGCTGGCATCACTGGGGGCTCACATGGCCCTGTTTGAACCCTCCAGCCACCGGAGGAGCCCTGCGTGGGGAAGGAAGTGGCTGCGGCTACTCTGGGTCCTCAGGGTGAGTGCTGGAAGCCCTGGCCAGTGGTGGTGGGGGGGTGGGGAGGGCAGGGAGGGAGAAGGGCTGTATCCTCCACTTAGAGCCCTGTAGCAGCCCATGAGATTGGCCCATGAGTGCCCCCTGACAGATGAAGAAACAGAGGCTCAGGAAGCTAAGGGCAGACTCCTGGGGACTTTCTAGCTGAGCTGAGCTGGGACTGCAGGCTTCCAACTCCCTCAGGGTTCTCCCCTCTCCTCTGCCTCTGACTTGACCTCCCCAGCAGGTAGAAACGGGCCTCTGAGAGGGTCTAGTCCTAAAGTCAGAGGGACTCTTTCCAGGAACCCAGGAGACTGCTCTCACTCCGCCCACATCCCTCCAGGCCCAGGTCTCTGTGGCTCCTGAAGCTCACAGGTACTACAGCACCCCCCACCTTCTCCTCAGGGCCAGCCCCCCACCCAAGCTAGGGAGTCACTGACGGGGCGGGGATGGCCACTGCTCTCTGCTCTGCAGTCATTCCCAAGCAAAGGCCCAGGTGACCCTAGGAATTGGCTGAGGGGAGCCTCAGGCAGAGGAGGGGGATCTCCTGGGCCAAATCGACCATATGACCAAGAGAAATGGAGGCTGAGGACCAGAGATTTCTCAGTGCTCGGGTGAAATGCAGGTTTGGTGTAGCCAGAGCTTCTGATTTTTCCCATGAAGACAGAAATCCAGACTTTCCCATGAAATCTCCCCAAAAGGTCACATTTTAGACCCTGGGTGGTTGCCCCAGTGAGCATATCTGTGGGGGGTGGGGGTTGGCCTCAGACGATGAGTCTGTGATTCTGTCTAGGCTGACAAGCCTCTGTCACAACACCCCACAGGAAACCCTCAACCCTTCCAGAACACAAGACATGAGCCAAGTGCAGGAGGGACCCCTTGGAGCCGGGCTAACTGGGCACAAGGATAATTGGCTGATGTTTTACTGAGTATTTCAGCAGGGTGGGCTTCGAATGGCATGGGGCAGGCCTGGCCTCGCCAAGCATTGGTGTCCCCCATTTTCCAGAGAGGCACATGAAGCTCTTGAAGGGAGTTGATGTGTTTGAAGAATCACAGTTGGAGATAGAGGCTTGGGGTTTAAACCAAGTTCTTTAGGATGCTGTAGACTGCCATGCCGACGAGGGAGGGGTTGGGGGCGTTGAGGGCAGGCCAGTCTCTCTGTCCCTCAGCGGTCCCAGAGGCTGGGTGCTGACCTGGCTCAAGAAGGGTGTGGAGAAGGTTGTCCCGCAGCCCGCCCACAGCAGCAGGCCCTCCCAGAACATTGCTGAAGGCCTGGAGAATCCAGATCAGGTACTGCTGGGGTTGGGAGCTGCAGTGGGTTGTGGGGAAGGGGCGGGAGGGAGGCCAGCGCGTCTGTATCCTTTGCCCATGTCTGTCTGTCTGTCTGTCTCAGCAGGCAGGAGCACAGGTCCTTGGGCAGTGCGGCACTGGGGGCTCAGGTAAGGACAGGAGGCCAGATGGCATTACAGTGGTGGGTTTAGAGGCTGCTGGGACTTCCCTAGTGGCTCAGTGGTAAGGAGTCCGCCTGCCAATGCAGGAAATGCAGGTTCAATCCCTGGGTTGGGAAGATCCCCTGAGAAGGAAATGGTAACCCACTCCAGTATTCTTGCCTGGACAATCCCATGGACAGAGGAGCCTGGCAGGCTACAGTCCATGGGGTCGCAAAGAATCAGACATGACTGAGCAGTTGAGCACTGAGGGGCTGCGGGGTTGGGCCAGCTCTGGGGGAAGAGTCCATGGGGCCAGAGCTCAGCTGTCTCAGGCCTGGTTCAAACCTGGGTTTGAGTTGGGTTGACTGGGGGCTCTGGGCAGGCCTCTTGCTGCTATCAGGCTTCTTTTCTTTTGCAGATGAACCCAGTGAACCCTCCAGGGCCGAAGACCCCGGGTGAGTCCCTGCCCTGAGCCCCATCTGTAGTGTGTGTGGTGGGCTCAGCGTGCCCAGAGCCGAGGGTCCACCACTACCTCTATGTGTGACCTTGGACGTGCCTCTTGTCTCTTCTGGACCTCACTTTTCTCATCCACAGTATGGAGATGATGGACCCTGTGCTGCTCATAGTTTTTTGTGTTCATTACTGGGAGATCCTTGGATAGGGGCCAAGGCATGGGTGAGCCGCTTAGGGGTGGGCCTTGTGTAGGTGGGGGCCACATGGAGATGGTTACCACATGGAGGTGGGTGCCTAGAAGCAGGGTCTGGGCCACTACGGGGGACACTAGGGTGCCCAGTTAGCCTCACAGCTGGTCACAGCTTCTGACTTCTCAGGGTGCTTCCCTGGTGGCTCAGACAGTAAAGAATCTGCCTGCAATGCCGACCTGGGTTCTATTCCTGGGTTGGGAAGATCCCCTGGAGAAGGGAAAGATAACCCACTCCAGTATTCTTGCCTGGAGAATCCCATGGACAGACGAGCCTGGTGGGCTACAGTCCATGGGATCGCCAAGAGTCGGACACGACTGAGCGACTGACATTCTTGCTTCACTTGCTCTGACTTCTCAGAACTGACTGAGAGGGTGGCAGGCTGGGCGGTGACTGTGGTAAATGGGGGAGCCCATGTCCCACTCCTGGGAGGGGCCTCACTGCGCTCCCCCTGCCTGTGCCTTGATAGACTGTCGGGTCCTTGAACTCAGGCTTGTTTGTCTAGGTCACTGCCAAACCCCTAGTGACCAGCACAGTGCCTGCCGTACAAAGGGGACTCAGCACAAAAGAGATGAATGAATGAATATACAATCACACATACCATTCATTCATTCATTCATTGCTCCCACTTGCTCTCTATTTCTTTTGTCCCCTGGAGGCTGCCTAGGTCATGGGTCCCCAGGGTTACTCTGGAGACTAGTGAGATCAGTAAAGCCATTAAGGATGAAGGCACCCAGAGGACTTGCCAGCTTTCTTTTGGGCCACACCTGGGAGATGGGTTCCCCTTGGAGCATGGAGCTTCGCTGAAGAGAGTGGGGCTGCCTGGAACAGACGGATCTGGGGACCCAGTGTTTATCCCAGAGCCAGCTACGTAATTGGTGGGGACCACTGCAGAATGAAAATACAGGATTAAGATGGTGACAATAGAGCATTAAACCAAACATGAGCCTTTCTAAGTACGGGCCCTGTGTGACCACACTGTTCACATACCCATGAAGCCAGACTTCTCTGTGCCAGTCACAGGCAGCACCCCACCCCCTCCAGTGCTGCATTCGGGTCCGCAAGCAGCCCCAACTCTCATCTGCTGCCCAGGAGGCCAAGGCGGGGCCTGTGGTTCCAGAGCCTTGCCCAGCCTTGGGTCAGAATTTCAGTTTGGTGGAAGTCCCAGGTCCCCACTGTGCAGAACGGGAGCCGGGGAAGGGCTGATCACTTGAGTTTGCTCAGCTGACCTCTCGCCCCTGCAGGCCCGGGCCCTGGCTGCTCCGGTGGTTCGAGCAGAATCTGGAGAAAATGCTGCCTCAGCCCCCGAAGATCTCTGAGGTGAGTTGAAGAAAACGGAGAACAGGCAGCTGACTACCCAGGAAGGGCCTACCTACTCCAGCAACAGCAAGTGCTCCTCACCCCTGGGACCCTTGGCGGGGGACGGATGCTCTCCTCCCTGGAGGGTCCTTGGTGGGGAGGAGTGGCTGCAAGAGGGGCTAGGGGTGGAGGGGAAGAGCGGGCGGGGCTGGCCAGGGCCTGAGCGCACCTGGCCTCTTCCTCCGTGACGTCATTTCCTGTTTTGACCCAGGGCTGGAGCAATGAGCCTACAGATGCTGCCTTGGGTCCAGGTACAGGGAAGGGACCTGGGGAGGGGCTGCCTGGGGTGGTCACAGACCGGGCTGGGGGTACAAATGGGACTCCAAGGGTGCTCGGGGAGGGATTCAGCTTGCAGGGGACTGGCTGCTGTGGGAACCCTGAAACCCCTTCCCTAGTCCAGGCTGGGAAGCCAGGGACAGCCTCGTGAAGGCCTGGACAAGTCCCTCCACCTCAGCTCCATGTCTGTCTGAGAATGGGGGCAGTTAGCATGGTCCCAAAGGGCTCCCCACTCAGTCACAATGACACCTCGAATCTGGATCCCATGCCCTTAGGGGTTGCATGGAGCCCCACCATGTCATCCTTACCCCCTCCCTCTCTGTTACTTAGAGCCCCCAGGACCCGCCCTGGAGATCAAGCCCATGCCGCAGGCCCAGGAGAGCCCCTCCCTGCCGGCTCCTGGCCCCCTGGAGCCTGAGGAGGAACCGACCCCAGAGCCTCAGCCCAGTATTCAAGCCTCCTCCCTGCCGCCCCCGCAGGACTCTGCCAGGTGAGCCCATCAAACACCTGTGCTCCCATGGGCTGCAGGCTTGGTGCCTGGCCCCAACCCAATACCGCACCCTCCCCCCGCCCCCAACCCCCAAAACGAATCTTTTAAATTAGAAAAGTAACACATGCACCTGGGAGAAAACTCCAATGGGTTTGCAGTGCCCCCTCCCTGGGCTATCACATCTGTAGCTTCTCCTGCTTCTGCACAATTCCGAGATGCAGATGAGCTCGGAGAACATTTCTCCTTCAACATACCTGGCAGCAGCAAACTCTAGATACGCTATACTCTAGCAGTAGATTCCAGTTCATCTCCCTTTTTTTTTTTAACCTAAAAATATATCTTAGAGGTGGTTTTTACACGTAAAGGTCAGTTCCACTTTTTCAGCGGCTGCATACTACTTCATTATACCGATGTACCAGCTTTTATTTAACCATTCGGTAGACATTTAGGTGGGTTTCCACTCTTGTGACAGGTAATATACTTGTACACGCATCATTGTGTTCATGTGCAAGCAAATCAAAGGAAATGGAGTTGTTGGCTCAAAGGATACATGCATTTAAAATCAGGATAGCTACTTCCCTGGTGGTCCAATAGTTAGGACTCCGCTCTTCCAGTGTAGGGGACACGGGTTTGATCTTTGGTTGGGAAATTAAGATCCCTCATGTCATGTGGCCAAAAAAATAAAATCAAGATAGGTACTGCTAAGTGCTCCCACCCTGGTAGTGTGTGAGGGGCTGGAAATGAATCTTAGAGGTGGGGCGGAGGCTAGCGGGGGACTGAGTTACTTGCTGGGGTCTGAACAGTCACCAGAGGATCACCTGGGGAGGCCAGGATGGGGCAGCGGTGTTCAGGGCTGGGCACTTGTGTTCTGGTTCATCTTCCGGTGGGTTGCTGCCTGCCTTGGGGAGGGGTCTGACTCTAGCCTCAGTCTTCCTATGAGTTCTCCTGCCTGGACATGGCCCCTTCTCTCTCTCCCACTTGCAGGTTGATGGCATGGATCCTACACAGGCTGGAGATGGCCCTGCCACAGCCAGTGATCCGTGGGAAGGGTGGGGAGCAGGTGGGTGCTGTCTGGGGGAGTAGGGATCCTGGGTAGTGGTGATGGGAGGGTTCTGGGAGCTCAGACAAGGGTGAGATGGTCCCTGGTCAGGGAGGGCACAGACGGAAGCTGGGAGCCTGCAACCAGAACTCAGCCCCCCTAGCCTGCCTGTCTGCATGGCTCATGTCCATTCCACACACACACACTCTCTGGTCACTGTGACCACAGTGACCGCCTGCCCGCTGGTCACAGTCAGTAGGGAGGTGCTTCCATGGGGGGAGCAGAGAGGATGTGGGGTGCAGAGGAGGAGCCTCCCAGGAGCATCAAGGAGGACTTCCTAGTAGAGGTGGCCTGCAAGCTGAGACCTGAAGGAGGAGTAAGAAGAGGGTAGGAGAAAGTGAAGGGGGTGGTGTAGGAAGGGCCCTTTAGGCAGAAGGTCAGTATGTGCAAAGGCCCAGAGACAAGAGAGGCCCGGAATGTTCTGGGAAGAAGTGGGGCTCTTGGGAAGCCAGCGGGCCCCATGTGCATTTCTGACGATCTAGAGCTCCCACATGAGTTGGAGGGGGGAGCAGGGCGCCCTACCTTTCCCTCTCCAAGAACCTGCTGCCTGGCCTGTCTCCCTTGGACACAATTGAACATTTTCATAGAAGCACCTGGAATGGGAGGCCCGGGTGGTAGTCCCCCTGTAGTGGGAGGTGGACAGGAAGCTTCAGGACTGCTTCCCTGCCGGCTGACCCCTCAGGCTCCATGTTCACACACCCTCTGTGGGCAGCAGAGGAAGGAACAGCTCTGGAGCTCCCCAAGAGGAGGGAAGGGGGCTGTCTAGCAACAGGAATGATTAGTGGGTGAAGATGCACTGACTGGGGGTCTCTGAGGATGGGCTGGTGGGGAGAGGCCTGCGTGCAGATGGAGCTTTGAGAGAACCCTCAGGGGAGGATAGGAGAGGGTTTTCATGCATAGAGAACCAGAGAGAGGGCAACCAAGGCAGGTGCCCACCTGGGCAAAGGAGGTGAGGTGGGACCAGGCAATGATTAGAGCAGCGGGCCACTTCGAGGGGGAGGGAGTGTCTCGGCGCAGTGAGGAGACCTCTTACTCCTGGTGTGCCAGGAGTGCTGACTGGAGCGGGAAGGCCGGTGAGGAGCCCACAGAAACTGTTTCCCCATTTCTCCCCATACAGGAGTCTGACGCCCCAGTGACATGTGACGTGCAGACCAGTAAGTGACGCCTTAGTGGGTCCTTGTGTGCGTCTCCATGGGGGTTGTTTGGTCTGAGTGTGCATGGGCCAGGCAAGGACATGGGGATGGCTGGGGCAGCCAGTCTCCAGACCTGGACCTGGGAGAGCCCACGCTCTGCAGGCCACACTTCAGGTCAGCCTGGCCAGGTAGCCAGAGCCTGGCCCAGAATCAGATGGTGGTTGGAGACCCCCTCCTGAGGTTCGGGGAGCCGAGGGGATGGGCACATAGGCAGGAACCTGGCCTGCCTGCCAGCTTCTATCCAGAAAAAATAATTCTGAGATCAAGTTGGATGAGCCTCCCTTCCTGCGAGGAAGCCCTGGAGAGAGTGTCCTATGGTCCCCTGGGCTAGTGGGTTTGGCTCAGCAGAGTCCCTGGTTATGGGGTGAAAGGAGAGAGATGGCTTTCTCTGGGGGTACTGGACACCTTGAGCTGGGAGGGCATCCCCTCGCCTGTGGGGAGTGTGTATTGCTTTTTATCTCAGCCCTGCAGGAGGACCGCGGCCCGGAGGGGAGGGCTGAGATCCAAAATCTGCTCTTCCTTCATGTCATGGCCTCTGGAAAGGCATGTGGCATATGGGGCACCCCCACACCCATTCATTTGTCCATTCATTTGTTCATAAATGCTCATGGAGAGCTGCTCTGTGCCAGGCCTGTGATGAAAGCTGGAGGTGAGCGGAGCAGAGTTCAGGCCCAGGGCAGTGGCCCTCTTTCACCCTGGACACAGGCCCTCGGAATGTGGGCCTTGGGTGTCCCAGAGCTGCCTGCCCCAACCCCACTATGGTGGCCTTTATGACCCACTCCAGTATTCTTGCCTGGAGAATCCCATGGACAGAGGAGCTGGTGGGCTGCAGTCCGTGGGGTCAGAGTTGGACACGACTGAAGCGACTTAGCGCTCATGGTCACTCCGACACAGGGCGGCACGCACAGACTGGCTGATTGTGGAGCTCAGGCATGGGAGGCGATGGGGTTTGTGTAATCGTGGTAGTGTCGTGAAGGGAAGGCTCAGAGCAGGGTTCACTCAGTCTCGAGCTCACAGCCACCCTGAAGGGTGCAGAGCAGGGCCGCCCACGGCTAATGGGGTGGGCAGAAGGGCAGAGATGTGCCCAAGGTCACAGAGCAGGTGCCATGGAGCAGTGACTAGAGTCCCTTGGGCCCAGCAGCAGCTGCTCAGCCAGGCCAAGGTTAGAGGACCGGAAGCCCTTCCCTGGAACAGAGACCCACCCCCTCCACCCCCAGGGACCAGTGAGAGATCTGAGGATGGACCCCCCTACCGCCCTCTGAGCCCTCTCCCTGCTCCTCTGAAAGCCAGCTGCAGGCAGGACCTCGCTGTGTGCCTGGAGCATGTGGGTCATGAATGAAACCAGGGTGTGTCAATTTCCTTAGGGCCGCCATAACAAAGACCAGAAGTGGATACCCTCAAACGGCAGAAATGTATTCTCTCTCAGTTCAGGAGGCTGGAAGTCTAAAATCGAAGTGTTGGTAGGGTTGGCTCTGGGGCTCTGAGGTGGGCCCTGCGCCGCACCTCTCCCCTGGCTCCAGTGGCTGCTGGCCATCCTCGATGCCCCTTGGCGTCTAGCTGCCCTCCAAGCGCTGCCTTTTCTGTGTCCACCAAACCTTGTTCTCATGTCTTCTGTAAGGAGATGTCATTGGGTTTAGGTCCCTCCCATTCTAAATCCAGCATCACTTCACCCTGAGATCTTTAACTAGTGACACCTACAAAAACTCATTTCCAAATAAGGTCCCACTCATAGGTAACAGGGGTCAGGACTGGGATACAGTTTCTTGGGGCGAACACTGTTCAGATGAGGGCAGCCCCTCCCCTGCCCAGACTCCCAGATCCCCCCATCCTTTCGCTCATTCACTCCCTCTTCCTGTCCACCCCGCCACCCACTCCTCTGTCTTCTCCTTTGTTTCAGGGGTGGTGGCAGCTGGAAGCCTCTGAAACAAAAGGGAAGGGAGCCTGGGAGAGCGCAGATGGACACATGGACAGATGGATGGAAGGAAAGAAGGGTGCCCTGAAGAGAAGACCTTCTGGGGAGGGGAATGAGGTGGCCATTGAACTCCCCACCCTCCTTGAACCCCCTACTGCCCACTCCCCCGACCAATCCCAGGCAGGGTGATGGGGAGCCAGTCCCAGGACTGCCTCTCAGAGACTAAGGCTGCCCTTTTCCACCCGAGCAAGGGGAAGGGGAGCCTGGCAGCCTGTAGGGTTTAGGCTGGACAGCGGGAGGACCTCCCACCAGAAGGCTGCAGGGATGCCCATAGGCATGGCTTTGAAAGGATGCCCACACACTTCTCAGGATGGTGCCTGACACACTCAGCGCCCCCACAGGACAGTTTTTCCCGAAAGAGGCTCTCCTTAGGCTTGGCCATGTTCTTCCCCTCCAAAATTTGGGGACCACTAGTGGATGACATCACTATGCTTTAACTGACATTAAAAAGCATATGGTAGTACATCACTTGTGATTGCATGATGTTACTGCTCCGGGTAAGGCTAAAGGGAGTACTTAGGTTTGAGACATGGGTGAATTAATATGGCCCGCATATTGGGGTTGTCGGAAGGGTTCAGCCACGGGTCCTGAGCCTGTTGTCCTGGGTCCCAGCTGACCCACAAGATGTCTTTGTTTGGGGGAAGGAGGATTTTAAATATTGGCGTTTGTTGTCAACATTGAAAAATCAGGTGACTTGGCACAGAAAAACCTGGCTTCTCTTGACAACTGAGAATATCGGGCTGTCAAGGTCCCACACTGTGCGTTGGGGACAGTCTGAGTGGCAGCTGCCACCCGAGAGCAGGTGGCACCCTCCACTCTCATCTCCCCAGCTACACAGGCCTTTGAGTTTTGAGACCCCCGAGGTCTCAGACTGGCAACGAGGGGAGGGCAAGCTGGTAGAGGGGACAGGGTGAACATATGCCTGGTGGTGAGAGTGTACAGGGAGAGGGCTGGGCACTTCAGCTAATCTGGAGCCCAGAGTCCTTGATGCAGAAGGTAAAACTAGAAAAGTTGGGGCCTGATGTCAGGGGACCAGGCTGTAGGTGACGGGGAGCCATTGGAGGTGGTTGAGCAGGGCAGTGACTTCGCAGAGATTACTCTGAGGCTAAGCAAGCATCGGAGGCAGAGAAGGCCACTGAAGCAGGGGTTCTTGAACTTCAGGTGACATCTGGGGGTGGCTATGAAGAATGTCCCACACCCAGACCTTCCAATTTAAAGAGTGTGGGAGCCTGATAATCTGCACTTTCAAGAAGCACCCACTTGCTCAGATGATTCTGATGATGGTGTAGTGGAGAGGACCACACTTTGAGAGATACCCAGTTAGTGAGGAGTTAGTGCTTCAGGGCCCATAAGATGCGGGTCTGCACTAGCGAGAGACAGAGCGGGTGTCATGACCCAGGCGTGCCAGGGAGGATGGGGGTTTCAAGTACAGGCCAGGGTTTTGCCAGCAACCCAGGGACCGGGTAGAAGCCTTGGCCTAGAATCCATGCCCCTGGGCTCCCTGTCGGCTGGTCCTAGAAGCAGCAGTTCCCTCCCTGTATGGGGCTATCGACCTGACCTGCGCTGCTGGAGTCAGGACCCCATTTGGCTGCCCTGAAGACTGCCCTAGGCTGGGAGGATACTGCACAGGAAGGGGTGTGCCCTGAGGCACTCCAGGGTGAAGTTTAAGCCCTGGACGGAGCAGCAGTTTCCATGTGAGTTTGAGCATCCATAGCGCTTCATGGCTCCATCTGTGACCTGGGTGCCTGGACGGACCCTGGAAAAGCCAGAAGAGCTAAGAGTCAGATGCCTGCAGAGAGGGTCCCACCTTAGAGCTCCAGGGACAGGAGGGCCCCGCCCCAGGATCGGTACCCCCTGCCTGCCCTTTCTGACTGGTGATCTCAGGTACCATCCTTTTCTTTGGCTATAACATGGGGATAGGCCTGGCGCAGAGATGAAAGGAGGAAATGCTTGTAAAATGCGTACTCACTAATTAGTACCTAAAGAGAAAGGGTTAATGAGAGGGAAAGCAAGGATGTGAGCAAGGATGGCATCCAACGCCTGTCATGGAGTGGCTGCCAGTGCTGGGGAGGTGCTTCTGGTGATGCTTGTCACCTAGGATAGCACCTGGGAAATGAGTCAGGGGACCTGGCCCTGCCTCTGGCATCCTGTGTGGCCTTAGACAAGTCACTCAGCCTCTCTGGTCTATAAAATGGGGAGAGGACTGTCCTTACCCTGCAGGGTTGCTGTGAAAGCTCATGAGCTCACAGGTCGGGGATATTCTGTCCCATGGGTGGCCCCTGGGTGTCAAGCAAGAACTTGCACCCTCAAGGGGTGGTCCGGATGAAGACCCCACACCAAGGCTGGGTGACGACATAGAAGGGCAAGCACCTATGACCTGTATGTCCCACCACTGGATTCAGGGCCACAGTGGGAGGATCTTCCCTGGTCAAAATCCAGGCTGCTTAGAGGGATAGGGGAGATAGGACTGTAGTCCAGGATGTGGTAGGCATCTCCTCTGTGAGGCAGGATAACATCCGTACCTGGAAGACAGAAGGCAGGAGTGGGGAGTGAGAACTCTTGGAAGGCAGACTGCCCCTGAGCCTGGCGTGAGGGAAACACCCTATAAAAGAAAGCCTTAATCTGCATCTCAGTTTGCTCACTGAGGACTAAAATGGGGACTAAAACATAAAAGAGGGAAAATAAAGTGGGGATACTAGTCATTCCCACTTCAGAAGGTTGATGTGAGGACTAATTGAGTTAATCCATGTAGGTCACTTAGTACAGGGCCTGGCACATAGTAAATGCTCAATAAGTGTAGCTGGGGCTATTGTTGTTATTATCCTGCACTATGAACAATAACTCCCAGAGTCCAGCTTCCAGTTAGAGTCACCATTAGTAATTCATACTTGGCTTCAGGCCCACTAAGACCCCTGGAGCTTTTGGGAACCACCTGCTCCCAGGTAATCTTCACCTTTTTCCCCTTTCTCCTGTCTGGGGGTGGGCTCAAGCTCCTGATGAACCTCCCCTGCACCCACTTCTGCCATGCTCACAGCCCCACTTTTTCTGCCAGGGACCAGAGTCCATGGAGAAATGTTGAAAGTGAGACCACGTCCATGAGAAAGTCCAAGTTCCCTTGGAGGTGGAGCCTCCAGTTCAAGAGAAAATCTTTCTAGACTCCCAGAGGCAAATTCTGAGATTATGGGCATGAAGTATGCTGTCGGTGGGGGTGGCATCTGGAGAACAGGCAGTGAACAAGCTCTCTCTGTAGCCCTCGGGACATTCTGGGGCATTGCACCTGGATACGGCAGGGTGGACTTTGAGCATAGGTCTCACGGTATCACCTGCAATACTGTGTTTGGAAGCATCGTTTCTGTACAGACCTCCAGGAAGGAGGCCCTGCTGAGAAAGACTAACTATAATTGAAAAGTGACAGTGTTAGTGGCTCAGTCGTGTCCGACTCTTTGCGACCCCATGGACTATAGCCCGCCAGGCTCCTCATTCCATAGGATTTCCAGGCAAGAATACTGGACTGGGTTGCCCTTCCTTTCTCCAGGTGAGATCTTCCTGACCCAAGGATCGAACCTGGGTCTCCTGCATTGCAGGCAGATTCTTTACCATCTGAGCCACCAGAGAAGCCTTGTCTCAAAAGGAAAAAGAGAGGGAGAACTAATGGAAGGAGACAAGGTGAATTATTGTGGGCTTCAGCCCATCACTTTAGCACTGGCCTGGTTGTCAATGGTCCCAGTGATAACTGCTGCTTCCACTGCTTGGCTGAGAACTGGCGCATGGCTGGTGATGACCAAGGCTCCCTGTGTGGTCCCTGGGACTCAGAGGCCCAGGCCCACTCTCTCCCATACCGTGTCCCCTGTAGTCAGCATCCTCCCTGGAGAGCAAGAGGAGTCGGATCTCATCCTAGAAGAAGTTGACCCTCACTGGGAGGAGAATGAACACCAGGAGGGCGGCACCAGCACCGGCCCGCTGATCTCAGAGGCAGCTCCAGCTGATGAAGAGGACGAGGTGGTGAAGCAGATGCCCAGGTGGGAGCCAGAGAAGGCCCTGAAAAAAAGATTGTCTGGGAAGATAACAGGCATATGGTGCAGAATCCCCAAAGTACAAAAGGGCAGAGAGCTGGGACCAAGCCTACCTTCTCCTCCCTCTCCCTCCTACCAGATACACATCTTTCTCCCCATGGGCACAACAGTTGCCAAGGTTCTTCTGTAACTTTCCAGGGCCTATCTGAGCATATGTGATCATGGATTCCCTTCATTTTTTGCACAAAAGATAGCATATCACATCCATCGACCTTATTATATTCATTCAACAATGTACCTTGAGATCTTTCCTCATTGAGAACATGGAGATCATACTCATTTTTCTCAACAACTGCATTGAATTTCATTGTATGGATATACCAGAATGTACTTAACTTGTCCATTATTGATGGCTGTCTTTATTATTTTAAATAATTCTGCCACAAGCACTCTTGTTACATGTCCCTGAATGTGCATGTGTGTATATCTGCAGGATACATTTCCAGAAGGGAGGTGCAGAGTCATCAAGGAAGGGAGTGTGTAACCATGGTCGTGATGGCCAGGTCACCCTCTGCAAGGACAGAAGCTTCAGTTCAGTCCCTGTGGAGTCTTAGCCGCTCAAGTCAGGAGGCCTCAGGTCCACAGGTCCATGACCTACATTGCAAAGATGGGGAAACTGAGGACCAGGGAGGGTGAGGGGTGACCTAGGGTTGGCACCAGGGCGGTTGGGGGCCAGGACAGGCCCCTGATGCAGGGAGGGAGCCTTCATTGCTAGAGAGAGGCCAGGGCTCCCCAGGTGCAGTCTTGCAGTTATAGGACATCCTACTGAGAACTGGGGCAGGAAGGGGACTTGGAGTGCAGCTAAAAGTGACCTCACCTCTTGCCTCTGACCTCAACTCAGGGAGCTGCCTCGGATTCAAGAGGAGAAAGAAGATGAAGAGGAGGAGAAGGAAGACGGAGAGGAGGAAGAAGAGGAAGGCAGAGAGAAAGAAGAGGAAGAAGGCGAAGAAAAAGAGGAAGAAGGCAGAGAGAAAGAGGAGGAAGAAGGCATAGAGAAAGAGGAGGAAGAAGGTGGAAGGAAAGAGGAGGAAGAAGGTGGAAGGAAAGAGGAGGAAGAAGGCAGAGAGAAAGAGGAGGAAGAAGGCACAGAGAAAGAGGAAGAAGAAGGTGGAAGGAAAGAGGAGGAAGAAGGTGGAAGGAAAGAGGAGGAAGAAGGCAGAGGGAAAGAGGAGGTGGAAGGCGGAGAGGAGGAGGAAGACGAAGAGGAGGTGCATGAGGAAGACGAAGAGGAGGTGCATGAGTAAGACACTTGTGCGCCTGGCTTGGGGATGACCTAGGGAGGGGCTGCCGTGGCTTTTGGGGTGGGAATGCTTTCTGCTGCTCACGGGAGCTCCTCCCTTTGTTCTGAGCTGTGTGCTGAACCACTGAGCACTGATCAGAGAGGCTAGGGGGCTGCTGGGAGACCTCCACTGGGCTCATAATGACCTTGGGATTCACAATACCCAACACTCAACAACCACCCCCACCCCACCCACCCCTATACGGGCAAACAAATGTAGAATGCACCTCCACAAGAAGGGGGTTTTGGGGAGAGGATCCTGAACCATGCGAGCCGGACAGAAGGGCAGATGGCGAGATGGATGCACGTGGAGGTGACACGCAGATGGCTGGATGCCTGAGTGGGGTTAGGGGTAAGAGGCTGGACCGGAGATATAAAGGCAGGTGTCTGGTCTTATAGGTGGAATTGAAAGTGGGGCTAGAGGAGGTGCCCAGGGAGTGAGTATGGATGAAGGAGAGACCCAAGGGCCAGATCGGAGTTCAGGAGGAACCAGAAAGGACCAAGGAGGAGGAGAGGGAGATGAGAAGAGGGTGGGACCTGGAGGCCCAGTTGGAAAGTGTTTCAAGGAGGCGGAAGTGAACTGCGGCCTCAGGAGCAGCCTGCATGGCCCAGGAAGAGTAACTGTGTAACTTGAAGTCGGGAAGATGACCCTTCAGCGGTGCTGGATTTTGAAGGCCTCGATGACTTCCTGGGAGCAATAGGGGCCATGGAAGGTTTGTGAGCAGGGGAGCAGAGGGTGAAGCAGGAGGAGCACCGAGGTGGCTGGGTGATTTAATCTCTCCCCCGATCAGACCGGGTGATTTAGTCTTTCCCCTTGATTCGCCCCCTGGCATTATTCCCTGTCCCAGTCATTCTGCCCTCTGTGGTACCCCTTGGCCCACACCCTGCCTCCCTGTCCCTTTGGCCATGGCCTAAGGCAAGATAGCACTGCGAGTGTTAGGAGCTCAAGCTTTACTTCTCTCAGCAGAGTGACCTGGGTGAGCAGCAGGTAGGCATAGGTCTTCTGCCTCTATAAAATGGGAGGTCTGGCAGTGGGGATAATAGCCCCTGCTGAGTGGCCAGAGGGCGGCTGAGAACGGATGCAGTAGGACCTGGTGTGGAGTATGTGGTGCGTCAAAAACCACCAACCTTCTCATCTCTACTAAGGGTCACTTTTAGTCTCAGTCAGGAAACAGTTAAATCATGAGACCACGTAGGATTTGGGAGCTAGAAGCCTGCTCAGTCTCCTCTGCTTTGAGTCCATGCTTGCTCAGTTCACATATAAGCTTTCCATCCTTAGCAGGAGGCCGTATAACTACTTGCTTGCCTCCAATAATGGGGTGCTCACAACCTCTCAAAGGCTATCCATTCCATCCACACATACCTCTGACTTAGGAAATTATTTCTTCTGCCAAAACTAAGAGTGCTTCCTTTTGGCTTCTGTAACCTGGTCCTAATTCTGCCCTCTAGGCCCCTCCAGAGCCAGGATGCTCTCACTCTCAGGTGAGTGCTCCTCCCTTAGGTGAAGACCTTGGGTGCTGCCTGGGTCTTCATTAGTACAGCCCTGTCTGCTCTCATCTTTCCACTTGCCTCTGGGTATAGTGCAGAGCTCTGAGCTGTTCTGCCAGAACACACACATGCCCAACACACAGGCCTACAAATCCCTTTATATGCCATGGCTCTTGAACTAAAACACCACTTGAAGGCCAGGGAGCCAGTGCACCCAGGCACACATACTAACTATACATATGTTCTCTGCCTAATACACACGGGCACGCCTCACATATCTGCACTGTGCATGCAGACCTGCACACTGACACAGACGTGCTGGGTTATGTGCATACTTGCGTGTTGTCAGGGCGCTTCTACTCACGCACAGCCTGCGGACATGCACAGGTTAACAGGCACGGTGCACTCACCTGCATGCATCCACACTATACACAAGCACACACATACAGTTACCCACACACACTGCCAGGCACGCACCTGGTCATGCAAATATTTGCCCAGAACTTCAGACTCAGGGAACTTTGGAGCCTAGGGCCCCAAGTAAGGACAAGGGTCTTGTGATGACAGAGTGGCTGATCCCAGGCACAACGCCAGAGGGTGTCAGGCATGGGACAGGCAGCTGGGCTGTTGCTGCCTGGGGAAGGATGCTCTTGCCAGCTCTGTGGAGACACAGGGGTTACTGATGACGCGCAGGCCCTGGTAACGGGCAGATGGTCGCCTAGCGACCTGATCTCTACTGGCAACAGCTC
Organism: Redunca redunca; assembly: GCA_006410935.1. NCBI lineage: Eukaryota > Metazoa > Chordata > Mammalia > Artiodactyla > Bovidae > Redunca > Redunca redunca. The sequence continues at coordinate 89,904 of SJYQ01001579.1, read as the reverse complement.
GGCTTTTCCTAGCAACCACAGCCTTTTGGTCCCCACCTGGTCTCCCTGGGGGCGTTTCTGCAGAGTTCCCTGCACATCCCCTCATTCTGATTAGAAGCAGGAAGGATTGGAGGCTCAGTCACACTGGCTCTGGAGTTCGCCTTGCAGACTCGGGGCTGGGCCAGGGCTCCCCAGTTCTCCACTGGCACGCACCGACCCGGGGCTTGGGATGAATGTTATTGCCCCCAGCTGAGCTCCTGCATCATGGGCCTCCCTGTTGGCAAAGACAGCAAGACCCAAGTAGGTGCCTGATTCTCCCTAAGGGCTCCCCTCCTTCATTCTTTTTGGTTGAGGGATGCCGGGCGAAGAGTCTACAGTGAGGTCCTTAAGTTGGGGACACGGCCTGCTTTGTGACTTGAGGGAGGACCAGTGGACTGGTAAACTCTTGCCAGAGGCTATAGCTGCTACTTCCCACATCTTTAACTCAGAGAGCCAGGATCTCTGCGTTCCCCGCCTCAGCCAGTCTGTCTGAGCCTCTGGTTGCAAATCCCAGGAATTTGGGAGCTTTCCAGAAGCTCATGGCCTGCTGCTTCTGGGCAGGTCAGGAGGGGGCCTTGGCAGGCAGTGGGAACACTCCCAACCAGGGGCAATAAGATTTTTGGGTACATGGGTCCCCAAACAGCCCCTAGTGAGCTGACAGGGCCACCATAGGGCCTGTTATGGTGTCTCCATAGCTAGAGATGTTTGTGTAAAATGTTCTTCCATCTCTGTGGGTGATTTATAGATCACCTCCTCCTCTAGGATTAATAATAACTACGACAGGAACAGTCTTAATAACAGCTGTCAAATATTTGATGAGCACTTGTGTTCCCTGCCACATGCTGTGCCAGGGCTCCTAATGCTAATCCCATTTCACAGATGAGAGAACTGAGGCCCAGAGACAGCAGCCCACACATCCAGGTTACCCTGGCAGCGAGCGCAAAGCTGGGATTGTGTCCCAGGTCAGGCTGGGCTCTTAAGCAGACATCTGGTACTGCAGACAAGGAACGGTCCAACTTACTTGTGTTTAGAGATGGAGAACAGATGACTCTGGACAGGGGGAGATTTTTTGACTTTTAGCTTCTTACTGGCACTTCTGACCTCACTCAAATAAGCCAGGCTGGGACTTCCCTGGCGATCCAGTGGTTAGGACTCTGTGCTTCCAATGCAGGGTTATGGCTCTGATCCCTGGTCAGGAAACTAAGATCCCACATGCCATGCAGTGTGGCCAAAAAAAAAAAAAGAGGCCAGGCTGTATGGTAGAGGCTGGACAAGTCCTACCCATTTGACAGATAAGCAAATGGAGGCTTCCCAGGGACTTGCTTTCCAGGCCTGATTCTAGAATGAGCAGGACCCCAGGAAGTCTCTGACTGGGACTGTGGGAAGCTCATTTCCTAGGCCTTCGTGCTCTGAGACCGAGGAGGCCACAGCATCTGTTTCAGGGAAGGAGAGTCAAGTCAGCTTCTTGCAGCACCAGCCCATCCACCCCTTCTGGGCAGGGCCTTCTTCTCTGTTAGGCTTGAGGGCATGGTTTCTGTAATACTTTTAGAAGCCCTCCAAGAACATGGGCTTGCCAAGTGGTGCTTGTGGTAAAGAACCCGCCTGCCAATGCAGGAGATACAAGAGATACAGCTTTAATCCTTGAGGTGGGAAGATCCCCTGGAGGAAGGCATACCAACCCACTCCAATATTCTTGCCTGGAGAATCCCAAGGACAGGGGAGCCTGGCGGGCTACAGTCCATAGGGTCAGAAAGCGCAGACACGACTGAGGTGACTTAGCATGCAAAGAACATTTTAATTTCTTTCAAAAGCAGACCCAACAAATGAACTTTAAGATGGAAGAGAATATTTTAAATATAATATTAACATGTCAATCTTCATATAAATGCAGTCACAAAATAGAATTTTAAAAATATGTTTATGGAGGAAGGGGCCCATGAAGGCTGAAGTGCCAAGCCCTGTGAAAGCCATAATATGGCCTTTTCTTTAAGAAAATCTGTTTCTTCCTAGGCAGGATAGAATCTGACAACTCAGGTGCCTCACAATGGAAATATGTATACAATGAAGAGAAAGAAATGAGTTGGGTGCTTGAATCCTCCAGACACTCATGTCTCTCATCCACATCACCTGGGGCTGTGCAGACACCCAGAGGCTGGCAGTGGAGTATTAAGGACTTGGCACTGGGGTCAGATATGCCCATCTTTTATCCAGGCTCACCTGGTACAGGCTATGTGACCTTGGCCAGGCCATCTGACCTCTCTGAGCCTCCAATTACTAAGCTCAAATGGGATCAATCGCAGCTGGGCTATTAGGGTCATTTGAGTGAGGATTTGGTGGGACAAGTGCTTGGCCCTGTGCCTGGTACTCAGCCCTTGGGAACTGCTGTGATAATATGATTGCTGGCTGATTCCTTCTCCCATGCTGCTGTCTCCAAACCAACTGGGCCCCATCTCCTCACCCACCTCAGAGGCTGAGACTTGCCCCTTTGGGTAGAGGACGGGGGATCCAGGTTTTCTGGGCAGCAGACACTAAAGAGCATCCTCCATGAGCCCCTCGGTGACAATGGTCCATGGTGTGGGTTGAGGCTGCTAGGAAGCCAGATCTAATTCCAACCACAAAAATCACATTAGCCCTTGGTCCCAAGTCATCATTTTAATCCAGAGATTGCACACAGGCATCTCAGGGCCCAATTTAGCCTGGAGACAGGCTCTTTGAGATATTGACATATTAATATAGATGTCAATGTAGATTATACAGATTTTAATATAGATATTAGTTTGGATTAATTATCAGCCTCTAAAGATGGGGAGATTCCACATTCAAATGTGTAGTTCAGTCTTTTCTTGAAAATCAGCAGATCTGGCCACGGGGCACCCATTCCAAGCAGAATGGGGTTGCTAATTCAGATGGGCAGGGGTTTTCTGATTTGCCATATTCTCCTCTGCTCCCTATAGTCTAACCCTAGTACCCTGTCACTCATGTGTGCCTTTGCCTGGGCCAGGGGCCCCTGAAACCTTCAGCAATTGCAGTGTGGCTCTGATCTCATCGCATGCAAAGAAATCAGCGTGTGTGTCTGAGTTTTGAGTGATGCGGGACAATATGCTGTGTGATTTTGGTCAGGCCAATTTACCTCTCTGGGCTTCACTTTTCTCATACTTCCTTCTCTGCCTCCATCTTCAAGGTTGTCTGGAGACTAAGAGGGGAAATGCTGGGCATAGATTTTGAACACCATACAGTGCCCATTAGTCTCCCCTGCTGCAGAGGATGTTTTCTCAACACCATGCTCCAGGATTTTCTTTGCACATGCTGTTCCTGTTTCCTGGACACCATTCCCCACCTATTTCCAACTCACAGGCCATCTCCTCTGGGAAGCCCTCCTTCCTAGCAGAATTGTGGCTGTGCCCTTCACAGCCGCTTGCTCCAGCACATGATGCAGACTGTGAGATTGTTAACAGGACGTGGTATCTGCTGCCTGCCCGGTGCTGGGAGCTTCAGGAGGCCAAGGACTGATCCTTAGGCATCTTTGTGTCCCAGCTCCTGGAACAGAGCCTGGCACTCAGCACAGCTCAGAAAACATTTAATATCCCTAACCCCAGACCTTGCCTCCTGCCCCCTTGCAGTCACAGTGCCCTGCTGGATAGTTACCTGGTGACACAGAGTGAGGAGGACCAGAGCGAAGAAAGTGAAACCCAGGACCAGAGTGAAGTGGGCAGAGCCCAGGACCAGAGTGAAGTAGGTGGAGCCCAGGACCAGAGTGAAGTGGATGGAGCCCAGGAGCAGGACAGAGTAGGCGGAGCCCAGGACCAGAGCACCTCACACCAGGTATGGAGCAGCGCCAGGCCTCGTGCCCCATCTACCTTGGAGGCCTGGGCCAAAGTCAGTGGAAGGGGCTGGGGCCTTGTCCACTTTGTATATGGGGGGTGGGGGAGGTAAAGGTTCAGCTGATGGGATGCCCACCGAATGGAGAAGAGTGGGCTGGTAGTTGCTGTAAGGCCCTGCTTGTGTCAGGGATCAGATGGCATCAAGAAGGGCCTTGGAGGGGTGGGAGGGATAAAAAAAAAAAAAAAGAAGGGCCTTGGTGACATGGCCATGAGTGGGCAGCAGTGGTCCTGGACTCCAATCCTCATGTGGCTATGTGACCCTAGGTAAGACCCTACCCTGGGCCTCAGTGGTCACCTCTGTAAAATGGGGCTAAAAACCCCTCTCCAAAGTTTTGTACACGGCTGTAGGCTGTGTACAGGTGGGCTGAAGGTGTGACCAGCGGGCAGGGTAAGGAGTAGACTTGGGCCCGTGAAGATGCCTGAGGGCAGATCCCCCTGCACTGGCTGGGCTGGACCAGGGCAGGGATGGTTGGATGGTCACACTTTGGTTTCCTCTTTATCTTTCACAGGAGCTGCAAGAAGAGGCCTTGGCCGACAGCTCAGGAGGTAGGTGTGCAGTGCGGGTGAGGTTGCATAAGAATGTCCAGGCTTCTTTGAGGCTGGGGGCAGCCGGGGCACAGGGGCAGGCCTCCCCCTCTGCCTATCAATTCCTTCCACTCCCCAACTCATCCCATCCTCAGGCAAAACCCATTTTTTGCATCTTAGGACCACAGAATCAGAGTCTGATGATGTATTTCAAAGGCCCCAAGGGAACTGCCTTGAGGCCCTGTCCCCCACCTCCCCCCACCCCACCAGGACTCCAGGTGCATGCTCACTCAGTCCTGTGTGACTCTGCAAACCCATGGACTGTAGCTCCCCAGGCTCTTCTGTCCATGGCATTCTCCAGCCAAGAATATTGGAGCAGTTTGCCATTTCCTACTCCAGGGGAATCTTCCTGACCCAGGGATGGAACCCGCATCTCTTGCATCTCCTGCATTGACAGGAGGGTTCCTTACCACTGCACCATCTGGGAAACCCCAGGACCCCAGGAGGCCAGGGAAACCCTACTCTCAGCTAATCCCTCCTGCCAACCTCTTCACTGGGTCCACAACTCTCTAGGCTACAGACCAGTGAGAGTTTGGCTCAAATGTATCATACTTGAATGAAAATTGGGACCAGAGCTTGCTGAAAGCATGTCCTAGACTCTGTGTCTTTTGAGTTTTTCCTTACTGCTGAGATCTTTGGTACAAGTTTGGTCATTTGTCACTCTGACCCCTAATCCTGAGAACTTCAGGGATGACAGGCCAGAGTCTAGGAGAGTGAGGCCAGCTGGACAATGAACCCAGGGCTTTCAAACCTCCACAATCCTCAAGGCACTAGTAGTGCTCCAGATGCCCTGGGAGGCAGACAGGCCATTTTATTGATGAGAAAACTGAGGCTCTATGTGGGCAGCAAGGACACAGACCTTCATGTCAGTCCAGGTTCCTTTCTGTGTGACCTGGAGCCAGTCTGTGACCTCTCTTAACTGTGGCTTCCAAGTCAAGAAGAGGGGGCAGTAACAGGACCTACCTCACTGGGTTGTTGGGCAGAGTGGGGGTGACCATGCATCCCTGGCCATGAAGGAAGAGACCATTATTGGGGTCATGAGCCCGTTTCCCAGGCAGCCAGCGTTGGAGATGGGATGGACCCAGGTGTCTTAACCCCAGGTGTCCTGAGTCTGCTTCCCACCTGGTCTTTGAAAAACATCCTCTGTTAAATTTAGCCCAAATCTACTGGAAACCTACTAAGTCTGCACCCCACAAAGATGAGCAAGACCAGGATCAGGGGGTGCAAACTAGGGTTCCATGGGGCTGGTTCCACCAGCTCATTTGGAAGCAGGTGGCCTGGGAATCACACTTTGAGAAACACTGAGGCATGGCCCTCTGTCTGCTGCCACTTGAAAGTGTGGCTCTCAAACCAGCAGCTTTGGTGTCACTTGGGAGCTGCTTTAGAATGCAGAATCCCGGGCCCCACACCACCCAGCTGAAGCAGAAACTGCTCCGTGACAAGATCCCTGGAGGTTTCTCTGCACATTTGTGTTTGAGAGGCAGTGGCCTTGAGTCGTGGTTCTCATGACTGCGATTGCAATCATTTGGGGAAGATTTTAAAAAAGCCTGATGCCAGTCCTCACCTCAGACCATTAAATCAGAATCTCTGGGGGTGGGCCTGGGCATCAGGCATTGCCAGGCCTTCCTAGGCAATTCCAATATGCAGCCTATTTGGGGAACCAGGAACCTAGGAAAAGTTATTGTGTCTGGTTGGAAGTGAAATTAATTGAGCTCCAGGGTTTCTTTAGGATGGAAAATCCTACTGGATTAAGAATGATTGAGTGTTAGCCTAAGAGCCTGAGGGGTTCTAGGTTCTTTGATTGTAAAGTAGGAAATGCTATGATGGTTGGTTAAGGAGAGAAAGTGCCAGAACTGGGTGGTGCTCAGGGCTGTCTCTCAGAGCTGTGGGTGGACCAGCCACACGACTGGTGTTGCCCTCCAGGGACAAGAGTGGTGCTTCAGACTCTGGGTGCACTGTTGCGAGTGCAGGTGGGCACTGGGCTGGTCTGTGTTGACACCGGTGGGGAAGAGCCCCACCTTCTCTGCCTCTCCCAACTCTTTGCTCCTCATTGCAGTCCCCAGGGTCCTGCCTCTGCCTGAGACCCCCTGGCCTCAGCACTATGGCTAAACCAGGCCGGGACATGGAGCTGAATCACCTAGTCCAGGACCAGTCGCCTGGCCAAGTGACCCCCAGGCTTGCCCCGCCAAACCTGGTGGAGCACCTCCCCAATGTGCCCAGCTACCGCCCCCCCATCACCCGCATCCCTGTCCTCATCTCCCGGAGGACAAACTTGTCCAACTCCAGCTTCGTCAAGGAGACCAGGAGCTCAGTCCATCGTCTAGGTAGCGTGAAACTGCCCACCCAGCATACTGGTGTCTGTGTTGTGTGTTTCTGCATGGCTTGGGCTGTTTTCTGCATGGGTGTTGTAGTCTTGGTGTGGGACTGCTATTTGGGCTCCTAGAAAACCACCCCTTCTTCCTTTGCTGACCAGTGCCTTAGTCTTGCTTTGTGGTGATTTAAGGTATAATAGTCCCCTTCTCTCTGTGCCTAAAATTCCACAATTAGCAATTCATTTTGGGGGGTTAAACGTGGCATTTTGCAGCTCATCAGTTTTTATACGGGTTATTCACTCATACCCTAGTTTAAACAAGTCATTCAGATCTCCAGGCCAATGAAGAGGCTTGGATCAAGGAGCTGGGTCTGGGGGGAGAATAATCAGAGGGAAATGGACCAGGATACGAGGTGAAGGTCCATTGCAGACAGAATCTACTGACCTTGAGAGTTTGCTGGGAGCTGGACTTTCTGAGGACTGTGGCTGTCTGCCTAGCAAATTCCCTTTCAGGACAGGAGAGGCCCCTAGGTGTTGACAGGCAGACCCAGAGGAGAGGTGTCCTCAGGGGCCAGTGCAGAGAGAGAGCCTGTCTGGACCCATTTAATTGTGACAGGGTCCCCATAGTGGCCTTTGGGCTCCTGCTATTTGCTGCCTGCTGACAAAGAGCTGGGGGACATACTGGTGCCTCACAGCGAGCTCCTGTCGCTTTGAGTCTGCCCTGACTCAAACCAGACCTGCCTGTTTTGCCTTTGATTCATTTGTTTGCTTTTGGATGACACTGGGCAAGGTTGTCTGCGGTATCCACAGGCAGGTCAAGCTGAACATTTCATGAGAAGAGATCCACTCTTATTCTCCCCTCCTTCTGGCTTGAGGTGGGCACAGAGTAGGGGTGAGGTGGAGTAAGATCAGCCCGCCTGGCCAAGTGACCCCGGGGCTTGTTCAGTTAGCAGAGACAGCGGAACACCCAGGGTTGGGGGTGGCGGTGGCTCGGGGTGGCTCAGGGCTGTCTCTCAGAGCTCTTGGCTAGACCAGCCTCATGACTGGTGACGTTCTCCACATGAGCTACTGGGGACGACATGCCAAGCTCAATCTTCCAGGCCAGCCCTAAATCTCACTCCAAAGGGTCCCCCATGTCCTCCACCCTTACATCACTTCTTGATTTTTGTATAGTGTGTATCAACTCTGCTGGAAGAGGGCATGGCAACCCACTCCAGTATTCTTGCCTGGAGAATCCCATGGACGAAGGAGCCCGGCAGGCTACAGCCCATAGGATCACAAAAAGTTGGACATGACTAAAGTGACTTGGCATTCATGCATGCAAGCATGTACCAACTCTGCGCTTATTTGCTTACTCACTTTTTCATTCAATTCAGTGTATTTAAATAGGAAGCTTTACATTATAATTCAAATGGAAAACCAGCCTGGCCTGCCATAAATAGAAGGGCATAAATAGAAATAACCACAAAGACATGGGGAACTAGGTCGTGTTGGTAATTTCTAGTGAGGTGGGGGCCTGCTAAAGGCTCATAGCTGAGTCTGCGGAAGGGAACTAGGACATGTCTGGGAGGCATTGAGGCCATAGCAGCACTAACCTGAGGTTTCCTCTCTGCCACGCTGGATCCAGAGAGGACAGGAAAGGGAGGAATGGTCTCATTCTGTGTCATCCTTTGTCTTGGCTGTGCCATCTAAAATCATCGCGTGCCTTCTCTGGTCCCTGGGAGCCCCACGCCTTGAGAAACAGTCGCAGTGACACATTGGGAAGGTGGTCTGAACCAACTGTGATTGACACACAATGATTTTAGATGCTATGGCTGAGGCAATGACAGCATGCAGTGAGTGACAAGAATATTTCCATTTCAGTGGTTCTGCGTGGCACAGAAGTCTGTATGTAGGCTGGTCACCAACCTCAGGATGGGCTGAGAGTTTTAGCTCTGGAGCCAGGATGCCTGGGTCCAAATCTGGGCTCTGCTGCAGGTTTCTTAACCTCTCTGAGCTTCAGTTTCCTTCTGCACAAAATGGGGACAGTGATAACAATGACCTCATAGAGTGGCTGGAAATGATGAAAGGGTTTATATAAACATATAAATAAAGCACTTAGAGTTTAGTGAAACAAATGCCTAGTAGGCACATAGGAAGTGCTTAACAGTAAATATTATTATTCTCTAAACCAATTTAAGCATACAATATTATTCTTTGTATTCTTAATCACAGATTCTTATTCTATAAATCAGTATAATATAAACAAATATGATTTCTGTTTTGAGTTCCTACTCTGTCAAACTGGCAGGAAATGAAACATTGGGTTTAGGAGGTCCCCCTACCTTTGAGAGTGACTGAGTTTGTAGGGCCTTATGCAGGGTGAGGAGGGGATGAGGGGACCACGCGGTCCCTCCCAGGCTCCCTGAGACAGCCTCATGGATGCTGAGGCCACCGTGTTTTTTTGCTGCCGGGGGCGCATGCTGGAAGCACCAGGGGCCCTGAGCATTTTTGAGAAGCTGCCTTAGTCCTGGCTGCCTCCATGAGCCCAGCCCAACTCAAGCTCCCCTCTCCCGAGGTCTGTGGGAAGCAGGGGGAGGTCCCTGCCACCCCATGGCTCTCTCCTGCTTTGCACAACCTGGGGCATTTCTGGTGAGTCTAGCAAAAGTCCTGCTCATCCTCCTTTCCTGAGGGCTTAGGGTTAGTACAACAAATGCCCCAGAGTCTTCAGGTCTGCTTATGTTCCCTCCACCAACCTTCATAATGTGCTGGCTTTCCGCATGTGGCCATTAAAAAAAGCTCACATATCCAAATGTTTCAAAATGTACCCCTCCACATTTTGGGGATGTGCACCTGCCTTGCTGGTACCCAGACCTGCACCTGGCTACTATTGTGTGGTTTGGCCCAGGTGTAGTGGGGAGTAGGGGCACCCTCCCAGCCCCTCAGCATCCTCTGAGCTCTGCCTAGGAGCAGACCTGTCCCCACAGTCCCAGGGGAGGGTAATGAAGCCCAAAACAGGGACACACCCAGTCTCCCCAGGGAGGATCTGATTCTCAGGATGCGAGGCCTCTCAGAGGTCAGGAGAGGAGCTGAGGGGATTATTTCTGGGGCCTCTTGGCAGATGCAAAAATAAGAAAATACCAAATGTCACAGGGGTAACACACATTACAAAAACAGTCTGTCACCCTTGATTGTAGGAAACTTCCAGATGTCTCCATTTGAGGCCCTTCAAGAATGTGAGGCCCTGAAGAGGTAAAATTGTCACTACATGCAGATGACATGATACTGTACATAGGAAACCCTAAAGACTCCACGCAAACACTGCTGCTGCTGCTGCTGCTGCTGCTAAGTCGCTTCAGTCGTGTCCGACTCTGTGCGACCCCGTAGACGGCAGCCCACCAGGCTCCCCTGTCCCTGCTATTCTCCAGGCAAGAACACTGGAGTGGGTTGCCACTTCCTTCTCCAATGCATGAAAGTGAAAAGTGAAAGTGAAGTTTTTCAGTCGTGTCCTACTCTTAGCGAGCCCATGGACTGCAGCCTACCAGGCTCCTCCACCCATGGGATTTTCCAGGCAAAAGTACTGGAGTGGGGTGCCATTGCCTTCTCCGAAGCAAACACTACTAGATCTAATAAATGAATTTAGCAAAGTAGAGGGATTCAAGATTAATATTAAAAAATGAGTTGCAACACTTTATAATAACAATGAAACATCAGAAAAGGAATGTTAAAAAAAAAAAAGAAACCCTTTAAAAATAGCACCAAAAAAAAAAAAAAAGGACTTACCCAGTGGTACAGTGGTTAAGAATCTGCCTGCCAAAGTAGGGGACATGGGTTTGATCCCTGGTTTGGGAGGATTCCACATTCCTTGGAGCAACTAAGCCTGTGCGCTGCCACTACCGAGCCTGCATGTTGCAACTCCTGAAGCCCATGCTCTGAAACAAGAGAAGCCACTGCAATGAGAGGCCCACGCACTGCAACTAGAGAGTAGCTCCCGCTTGCCACAGCCAGAGAAAATCCTGCACCCAGCAACAAAGACCCAGTGCAACCCAAATAAAAAGCACTTAGGAATAAACCTGACCAAAGAGGTGAGAGACTAATACGCTGAAAACTGTAAAATATTAGGAAAGCAAATTAAAGAGGATCCAAAGAAATGGAAAGATATCCCATTCCCTTCCAAGAGGATTGCAAGGATTAATATTGTTAAAATGGCAATTTTATCCAAAGCAATGTGCAAATTTAGTATGATACCTACCAAAATACCCAAGACTTTTTTCACAGAACTAGAATAAATAATCCAAAAATTTTTATAAGGACTATTAAAGACCCAGAATTGCCAAAGCAACCTGTGAGGCAGCCTAGGGATGGGGGCTACGGAACAAGAGGCATAACTCTCCCAGACTTCAGATAATACTACAAAGCTATGGTAAAATCAAAACAGTGTTGCAAGAATATAAAAATGAACATGCGGATCTATGGAAGAGTGAAAATAGAGCCTAGAAATAAACCCATACACCTATGACCAATTAATCTCCAACAAAGGAGGCAAGAATATGAAATGGGTAAAAGACAGTCTCTTTAGCAAGTGCTGGGAAAGTTATCTGCATGTAAATCAGTGAAGTTATAACATACCCTCACACCATATACAAAAATAAACTTAAAATGGCTTGAAGACTTAAACCTAAGACATGACATGTAAAACTCTTAGAAGAGAGCACAGGCAAAACATTCTCTGACATAAATCATACCAATGCTTTCTTAGTTCAGTCTCCTAAGGCAATAGAAATAAAAAACAAAAATAAATAAATGGGACCTAATCAAACTTTTACAAGCTTTTGCACAGCAGAGGAAATCATGAAAAAGGAAGAAAAAAGAAAAGACAGCCTGTGGAATAGGAGAAAATATTTGCAAATGAATTGATGGACAAGGGCTTAGTCTCCAAAATATTCAAACAGTTCATACAACCGCCACCACCACCAGAACAGCCCAATTGAAAAATGGGCAAAAGACCTTAACAGGCATTTCTCCAAAGAAGACATACAGATGACCAGTAAGCACACGCAAAGATGCTCAACAGCATTGATTATTAGAGAAATGCAAATCCAAACTAGAAGGTACCACTCACATTGATCAGAATGACCATCATGAAAAAGTCTACAAATAACAAATGTTGGAGAGGGTATGGAGAAAAGGGAACCCTCCTACACCGTTGGTAGGAATGTAAGTTGGTACAGCCACTGAGGAGGACAGTGTGGAGGTTCCTCAGAAAACTAAAAATAGAATTACCATATGATCCAGAAATCCCACTCCTGGTCATATACCTGGACAAAGCTATAATTCAGAAGATACATCCCCCCTATGTTCATAGCAGCACTATTTACAATAGTCAAAACAGGAAATCAACTAAATGCCCATTGACAGATGAACGAATAAAGACGTGGTATGTGTATAAATGGAATACTACTCGGCCACAAAAAGAATGAAATCATGCCATTTGCAGCAGCATGGATGCAATTAGAGATTATCATACTAAATGAAGTAAGTCAGAAAGAGAAAGACAAATATCATATGCAATCAGTATATGTGGAATCTAAAACATGGTGCAAATGGACCTGTCTCAAAACAGAAACAGACGGATGTAGAGAACAGATTTCTGGTTGCCACTGGGGAGGGAGATAGGGGAGGGAAGGACTGGAAGTGTGGGATTGGATATAAAATATTATGTATAGGGTGGATAAACAACAAGGTCCTGCTGTATAGCACAGGGAACTAGCCTCAACATCCTGTGATAAACCGTAATGGAAAAGAATGTGAAAAGAAAGAATATATGTGTGTAACTGAGCCACTTTGCTGTACAGCAGAGATTGGTACAACATTGTAAATCAACTATGCTTTAATAAAAAATTAAAAAAAAAAGAGGTCTTGTACCCCCATGTCTGCTGCCCCCACGGGCCTGGGAAAGCCTCATCATTCCTACCTTGGAATGGGGAAACTGAGGCCCAGGGAGAGGAAGCAGCTGAGCCAGACTGCACCAGGCCAGACCCCAGGACTCAGCATCCCCCAGGCAGGCTCCCCAAGCCCTTTCTCAGCGCTGCCACCCCAGCCCCCACCCCAGGGCCTTGCTGCTTCTCCAGGCCCAGGGAAACCAGGCTGGGCTCCAGGCTGAGTCCGGGAGCTCCCGTGACGTCACGGCTGCTCCTGTGGCTCCTGGGTCAGTGGCTGTGAGGGGCGTGGCCCTCAGAGGGCACTGGACACCGCATCGTTGTGTCCCCTGCATGGAGCTCTCCTGTGGGCCCTATGTGGAGGCAAGGCTGCCACAGGCCCCTCCACACACACTCTCTGTGGCTTCCCCGTAGAACACAGCGAGGCTCCGGGGACCTGGCTCCTCTCTGACGCTGTGTCCTCCTTCCCCTCCCCAGTACCTGCCACGGAAGAGCACCCCGAAGTGCAGGTGGAAGACGCTGATGCTGACAGTCACCCCCTCATCGCGGAGGAGAACCCACCCTTTCCTGTGCAGCTGCCCCCGTCTCCTGCCAAATCCGACACCCTTGCGGTCCCAGGATCAGCCACAGGGAGCCTCAGGTCACCTTCTATGCTTCTCTGGGATGTTTCGTAGCACTGTGCCATCTGTGCACTTGGTAGAAGAGGACACTGGGGCCAGACAGGGGAAGAAACTGGCCCAAGGTCACTCAGTGAGATGCTGTCAGCACTGGGGCCATGGGCCCACCCCTTTCCAGGTCTCCTGATTCCTGGTTTCAGGCTCTAGAAAGAGGTCTCTGAGGAAGCCCTGTCCAGAATACCCTTGAGTATATGGTTTGAAGTGGGTAATAGATGTGACAGGGCTAATATTATTGTTAAAAATTACAGTGGAAATACCAAAGAACTCTAGGTACAATAACCATCCCTCATCCCACCATGCTAGGTTAGGTTGTGGTTTTATTTTTCTGCCCTCTCTTCCATACCTTATTTGTGGGCCCAGGCTTCTGAGTGGTTTTAATTGAAGGTAGGATTGGATCCCATCTCATCTGAGACCACATCTTATTTATTGAGCCCCTTTCCATACTGCTAGGCTGTCACTATGATGCTGTGCTGACGTCTTCCGGCTCCACATGTCAGAACAGATGTAACAATCCTCGCCTGTTAAATACTGAACACAGTAGTGCTATGGCTATCTCTTTGGTCCTCTGCCCTCTGTCCTTGGGCTCCTTTCTCGAAAGTAAAGTTCCTGCTCAGGGTTGCACACACTGTTGTGCTTCTTGAGATAAGTTAGTTGCTGCATGGTTAGAGGTGGTTTTGGACAACCTGAGCTGGGTAGCTGAGAGTGTTCCTGTATAGAGCTATAGGCAGGCTGTGAGGTGCAGTACTGTGATTTGTGAGTGGTTCTTTAAGCTAAAGAAGAGCCACCAGTGCCTTTCCTTTGCTGGCTGGATTGAGAGATGGTTCTTTTTTCTTGATTAATTCTTGCTCTCATCCATGAGCTTTTGAGTAATTTCTCAGCTGAAGTCAGGCACCTGCTGGGATAGAAATGGCTGGATATAGTCAACAGAGGTTCCCAGATTTTAATGTGGAGAAGAGAGGCATAATCTCACCTGGCCTCAGAGCATAGCTCACAGACACATCAGTCCTCATGGTTAATTCATTGAATCATATACAAAGCACAGATGGCAGAGGCACTACCATGACTGTGGACATCTGGTCTACCTCCCTCTATTCCCTTTATTAGGGTGGAGAAACTGTACAGGTTGGATTAGAGATGGATACTGGGGAGCAGCGATGAGGGGACTAAGGTCACATGGGGCTAGAATTCAAGCTCCTACCTTTTGCTTATGAGCTGGGTCTGTGAGGCTCCTCTGGTTGCCATTCATTTGCAAACATTTTTTGAACATCTTTATGTGCCAGCCTCTGCTCTAGGTGCTGTGGACACATCAGGGAAAAGGCTGTCCTAATGGAGCTGATATTCTAGTGCGACGGAGATAGTGAACAAGTAATCACACAAGCCTCTGCCAGGGAGTTGCTAAGCAGAACATGACTGTGGGAAACTGGAGAAGCCTCAGCCTGAGCTTGCCCCCAAGAAGGAATTCTGATGCCTGACATGGGAGACCAGTGGGGCTGCCTGTGGTCAGGGATGGAATGAACACAGGGCAATTGATGGGAGCAGAGAAGCCACCCAAACAGAGGGGTAGAGGGGGGCATGTGGGCAAGGCCCTTCTCACAGCACAAAGCTGTGGTTTGGAGTGACTCCCAGGTCACCACTTACCAGATGTGAGGCTTAAAGCAAGTCATTTGATCTTCCTAGGCCCCCATCTTTCTATGATAAGATGGGGATGAAACATTCCCTGTACCTTAGGCATGTGAAAATTCACCAAACTCCTATAAGTGAAGTGCTGAGCACAGGGCCAAGCACTGGGCAGTGCTGGGGGAACAGAGCTTCTGACTTACTTCTATTTTCTGGATTCTCTCCAGGCCCTCGGAAGGCACTGGGCTGAGGGCAGGGGGGCTGAGTTTAAGTCCTAGTTGTGAGATTTCTGCCCCAGTCTTCTTGTGTGCAGGCATCCTTTTTTTTTTTTTTTTCCAGTATTTATTTATTTGGCTATCAGTCAGTTCAGTTGCTCAGTCATGTCCAACTCTTTGCAACCCCATGGACTACAGCAGGCCAGGCTTCCCTGTCCATCACCAACTCCCAGAGCTTGCTCAAACTCGTGTCCATCGAGTCAGTGATGCCATCCAACCATCTCATCTGCTGTTGTCCTCTTTTCCTCCCACCTTCAATCTTTCCCAGCATCAGGGTCTTCTCCCTGATGGCTATTTGACTATGCCAGGTCTTCGTTGTGGCATGTGGGATGTAGTGCCCTAGCCAGGGGTCGAGCCCAGATCCCCTGCATTGGGAGCACAGAGTTTTAGCCACTGGATCACCAGGGATGTGCCCCTGCAGGCCTCCTTTTAATTAGAGTGTAAAAGAGGTGAATTCATGAGTCTTGCCATTTTAGTTGAGTTGACAGAAGATAGTAGGGTAGTTCCAGAGCTTTCTGGAATAAAGCAAATGCTGCACATCCCTCTGACTGTATCCCTCTAGAAGCCCTAATGGTGGAATCCTGAGTCATGGTGGTAGGGGATGGTAGAAGCACCACGTGTATTCAAATCTAGACACTATCAGCCAAGACACCAGTGGTTCCAAAAGCAACACTGGTGGACTTGGGCTGAATGGTGGGGACCCAGGATAATTTAGTCTTCATCCTTCAGATAGGGAAGAGGGAGCTTCAGGAGGGGATGGGGCTTGTCCCAGGTCACACCACCTGCGGGAGACCAGGCTCCATGGCCTGTGGGTGTCAGTTGTTCCAATCAGGGGCACATCTGTTAAGGGAGGGAAGCTGAGCTTCTAGGAGTTAACAGGATAGAATGGGAGCCCTCACACCTTATTGGAGGCTGGAAGGGTGGTGTAATGGAGAAAGAGGTGGGGGTGGCCTGGGGAGCTCAGTGCCGCCAAACTGGGAGGTGGGAGGAGAAGGATGTTTAAAATGAGACCTGACTGAGTGATAAGCGCCTCATTGAGCTGGTTAGATTTAGTCCCATTTTGGGCTTCCCTGGTGGCTCAGCTGGTAAAGAATACACCTGCAATGCGGAAGACTTGGGTTTGATCCCTGGGTTGGGAAGATCCCCTGGAGGAGGGCATGACAACCCTCTCCAGTATTCTTGCTGGAGAATCACCATGGACAGAGGTGCCTGGTGGACTACAGTAGTCCATGGGGTCACAAAGAGGTGGACATGACTGAGCAACTAAGCACAGCACACACAGTCCCATTTTACAGAGGGGGAAGCTGAGGCAACTCAGAGAGTTTAAGTAACTTGCCAAGGTCACACATTGGGAAGAAGCAGGGCTGGGGAGCGAACCTGGGTTTGCCTGATGCTGAGTCAGTGCCGTTACTTGTACATGAAGCCGCTGAACGGATGCAGAGACTAAGGTCCGGAGGTCGGCTGTGTCCCCTCTTCTCCCTTTTTGTTTCCCTGCAGGCAAGCGAGGACCCTTGGGCAGCACCATCCTCTGCCCCCACCTCCCACCCAGGATTTGCTCTGGGTGATCTGCAGGGCTCCAAGTTGGCTCCCCGCTTGTGGTTCCTGCCTCCCTGAAGTCCCTTTCCATGTCTGTGTTCTTGCAGGAAGAGGCTGCCTTCCCAAGATGATGAAGCTGAAGAGCTCAAGATGCTGTCACCAGCTGCATCCCCCGTGGTCGCCTGGTCGGACGCCACCAGCCCACAGGGCACTGAGTACGTGGGGGCCGCCTCTGGGGTCTCAGGGAGTCAGAAGTCTGGGTGGGGATGGGCAAGCAAAGGAGGTGAGCTGGGGAGAGCATGGATGTTTTTAAGAACACTCTGCCTGAAGGCAGACTGTGCCAGTGGTTTCCAAGCAGTAAGGGAGGGCTGGGTCCCCTGCCCTGGCTGCTTCTGGCTGGCCCAGCAGTTGTGCAATATCTGGTCTGCAGAATGGGCCTGTGCTCTGGGCCTCCTGTGTCCCGAGCCACAGAGAGTGGACCTGGGGAAGCCAAGTGTTTATAAGCTCATCAGGTGATTCCAATGCAGCTGGTCCATGGAACAATGTTTAAAGGCCACTGTGAGGGCATCAGGGCCTGTGTCTCTGATATCTGCCTGTCTCAAGGGCTGGGCCAGTGGGAGATGTTTTCCTGAAGGGTCTACGTAGGCTAGTGACAATGAATCCCCCAGCCCTGGGCTCTGGCCTGGGCGTCTCACCTCTTCCCCAGCCATGCTCCTGGAGTGACCTCAGGAAACCATGACCTTTCCTTCCAGTCTTTTTTTTTCTGGCTGTAATTTTATGGAGTTTATGCTTAGCAGTACTGTGGAAAGTTCAGAAAAGCCAAAGAAGCAGGAAAAACCCCCAAACCTCACCTATCATCCAGTGATTCCTTTTAGTGTACAGTGGGAGTCTCATCTTATGCAATAGGATCGGGGTGGGGGGAGGGTTAGGGTTCATATCAGAAGATAAGACAGAAATCCTGTAAAATAATAAAAATTCCCTTGGGAAAAAAGCTCTTAAGGTGGTCAGCATGGAGCCCTAGGTATTACCTCAGTGGGTTAAGATGCTATAGCAGACAGACCTCAGTGTTTCAGCACATAAGGAATAGGATGGCTCATGTCAGAGTCATGTCCTCAGGTGCGTGTTTCAGGTCAGTGGCAGACTCTGCTCTCTGTGGTCATTTAAGGACCCAGCCAGCACTGGCTCTGCCATCTCTCTGTGGATTTCAAGATCTCACTGGTCAGAGTGGAAAGGGAGAGTGCCAGGCTGCTCTCCATAAGGAGGCCTGGAGTTGCACAAGGCTTGTGTGCAGAAGAGAGCTGACATGGCCATGCCTGGGCAAGTCCCTGGCTGGGTGGCGACTGCTTCCCAAAGTGGGTGAGCAGTTCCTGTCTCCTCCACCCCTGGTGCCTCTCTCATTATGACCCCACACTGCTTGTCTCCAGCTCAGCTGAGCACACGAGGAGTAGCTGGCTTGAGTTTCAGTGCCTCAGTGTATGAAAAAAAACAATAGATCTGTAAATACTAGTATCACCCTCAGCTCAGCGAGAGGATCACAGGCCACTCAGCAAAGAACAGGGAACTAGGCTGATTCACACAGCCACCCATCTCAACTCACCCAGAGCTCTGGACCCACGCTGAGTGGACTGTCAGGTAGACTCTCATTCATTCTGTCTGTCTATGTCTGTCTCTCTTGATGCAAGTTCATACATTTTAAATTCCTGAAAGTTAAAAGGATTTGTAATGTATCTGTAATGTTTTTTTTTATTTTGATTGAATTAAACTAATTATTTATTTTGCCCTTGCTGCATGGCTTGTGGGATCTTATTTCCCTGACCAGGGATCAAACCCATGACCTTGGCAGTGAGAGCTCAGAGTCCTAACCACAGGACCACCAGGGAATCCCCTGCACTGTTTTTTAAATCAGCTATTTCCTAAACCTCAAAAAGTAGCCCCTGTCCCCTCCCTGATCAGTCCTGTATCTCATGTGAACCCCAAACTGAGTCTAAAAGCCCTGAACTGAGTTCCAAGAGTTGCCCCCTAAATCACAAGTGGAATCCAAAGTTTTTCAGAATTGCCCATCTGAATCAGAGCCTGCACGGTACATTTCCTATAAAGCTGGGTATCCCGGTGCAATTCCCAGGCTGAATTTCCTCCCAGGAGATATTAAGGTGGGTTTGATGTTTTGATGTCAAGAGGGAGACTGGGGCAGGATTGACCCCCTCCGGCCAGGTAGGATACAGATTCTGCCCTTGCCTGGGGGCACAGGGGTCCTTCCCCACACAGTCCACTCAGCTCTGGGTGCTGTTTCCACAGTGACCAGGACCGTGCAACCTCCACAGCCAGCCAGAACAGTGCCATCATCAACGACCGGCTCCAGGAGCTAGTGAAGCTCTTCAAGGAGCGGACGGAGAAGGTGAAGGAGAAGCTCATCGACCCTGATGTCACCTCCGATGAGGAGAGCCCCAAGCCCTGTGAGTCCAGAGCTGGTGATGGTCCACTGGGCCCAGGGTGTGGTGGGGCCCCTGGAGCCCTCTTTCAACTCATAGGGAGGGTAGCCCCATGAAAATGGTGGGGATGCTTGAGAGAAGTGCAGATCTCCACTCTCTGGAATTCGAGATCCTTTGTAGACAGGCTTAGCTACGTTTGTAGGGGAGGAAAGAAGGTCAGCATTCTGGCCAATGATACAGTTGTACTTAGCTCTATGTCCCAGAGGGCAAGTTCCCTGGATGACCCTCTGTGCCTCTCCTGCTGGCAGGCAGGTAGGTGGTCCACCCTGGGGCGTATGTCATGTTATGGACACTCAGATGGTGTCCATAACCCACTCTGGAACCACACAGTCTTAGTTTTCAAAGGCCTTGGTTACAATATTTATTTGGAAGTTTTCTTCTTTCAGAGTACCAGGAGGAAATAAGAACCACACTCTCTTGCCAGGGAGGTTTTCTAGGTTTTTCCAAAGGAGGATTGTGCCTTCAAATTAAAAATACCGACAATGAACCTAGCAGAGCCTCACTTCATAATCCTAAAGCTAGAAACAGCCGTATTGAACCTTTCAGAGCCAATCTCTAGTTCACCAACAAACATCTCCATAGATGCACCGGAAGGCTGTGATCCCATTCAGTGTCTTGTTTTAGAGACGAAGGAGCTGAGATTCCTGTGCTGAAAAACCTAGGGCAATGTTTTCCTGATTCCCGGGGGTAGAAGTTCTGGGTACCAATGTCCCCCCACCTCCAGAGAGAACCAGGGTGTCCAAACACTGACACACAAGCAGACACTCAACTGAAACACCCAACTTGCCCAGAAACGCCTCATTTTAGGCAGCTCCTGAGCGGTGGTCCCCTACTGGTAGTAGGTGCTCAGGCTGCTATTTAAGAGGATATGTGGGGTTTGCTGCAGGAGAACACGCAGAGCTTGTGGCTGGCTGTGGAGAGCTGCCAAGGTCCCCTCAGCTCCAGCTCCAGCGTCTGCAGTCGGGTGCCTTGTCTTTGCATCCTCAGCCTGGGCCCCGGGGCTAGGTCAGAGGGTCACCAGTGTCATCCCACAGCCCCAGCCAAAAAAGCCCCAGAGCCGGCCCCGGAAGTGAAGCCAGCTGAAGCGGGGCAGGTGGAAGAGGAACACTACTGTGAGATGCTCTGCTGCAAGTTCAAACGCCGCCCCTGGAAGAAGTACCAGTTTCCCCAGAGCATCGACCCGCTGACCAGTGAGTCCTGGGAGGGCAGTGGGCGTGGCCATCACGTCATGGAAGGGGCGGGGCTGGGGCGGGCGGGGCNGGGCGGGGCTGGGGCGGGCGGGGCGGGGCCCAAACAAACTGAAGTCTCTGGACTAGGAAGGAATACGGCACCCATCTTAACAGGCAAGGAAACTGAGGCACAGAGGAGTTAACTGACCTAAAGACACAACTAGTCAGCGGCAGACTCAGGACTCCTGACTCTTGGCCAATTCTTTTTTCTACTCTGCCCTTACTGGCTCCTTTCCCAGATCTGCTGCTCTGAGCAGAGAAGGGGAAAAGTTCTTCAACATCTCAAGTGAAGTGCCTCTCACTTGCCTTTTAGCTCATGTTATATTCTTCAGGAATAACAAACCTTCATATGTGCACAGCACTTTACAAAGGGTTTCCCTGCCTTTTCTTTTCTTTTTTAAATCTGACTTCTCCTGTGACTTCTCTGAGGAAGACAGAGCAGGGACCAGAGAAGGACTTTCCCAGGGTCACACGAGAAGTCATTGAGGGGCAGGACTCCAATCCTGGTGCCCACGGGTCCTTTAAAATGCGCAGGTTGGGGGGACTTCCCTTTCAGTCCAGTGGTTAGGACTCTGCACATTCACTACAGGGGCCACTAGTTCGATCCCTGTTCAGGGAACTATGATCCCACAAACTGCTGGATGTGGCCAAAAAATAAAAGTAAACAAATAATAAAATGCCCACGTGACCTACAGTATCCATCCTTCCATGCACCTATCCATGTATCCATCTGTCCATCTTCTATGCATTGTTCACTGTTGTGTATTTAGGAAAGCAGGAAATACATTTTTGGAAAAAATTCAACCAGAGTGGATCAAACGCGTTTTCTGTTAGCGGTCTACCAACTAATAATAACCTCACATCCCCTCCTGAGAGTACTCCGTTTGTTAGGGCCTAGCTGTGATTTATTTTTATATCAAAGAGTTTTTTATGCTCCCTCCCCACCAGGCTTCCCTGGTGGGTCAGTCTGTAAAGAAACCGCCTGCAATGCAGGAGACCCAGGTTCGATCCCTGGGTCGAGAAGATCCCCTGGAGAAGGGAATGGCAACTCCAGTATTCTTGTCTGGAGAATCTCATGGACAGAGGAGCCTGGTAGCCTATAGTAGTCCATGGGGTCGCAAAGAGTTGGACATGACTGAATGGTTAACACTTTCACTTTCCCTCAAGAAGGGCCACATTTAGAGCTGGGAAGAAAGTGCAGATTGATAAGTGGAAATAGGAAAGCCCCATCCCAATCACACAGTGAGGTGAGGGGCCCTTCTCCGGCTGAGGTTCTAGCACCTTCCCTCCCCCTCCCCTGCAGACCTGATGTACATCTTGTGGCTGTTCTTCGTGGTGCTGGCCTGGAACTGGAACTGCTGGCTGATTCCCGTGCGCTGGGCCTTCCCCTACCAGACGCCGGACAACATGCACCTCTGGCTGCTGGCGGATTACCTGTGCGACCTCATCTACCTGCTGGACGTCACCGTGTTCCAGATGCGCCTGCAGTTTGTCAGAGGCGGGGACATCATTGTGAGTCACAGCCAGGTTGGAGGGCGGCTAGGGGCAGACCCTGCCTCCAGAGCCCCCGATGCTGGGACGGACAAGTAGCTAAAAGAACAGGGAAATCTCAGGACATCCACTCATGCCTGTTCAACAGCATGGTTGTTTGTTTCACACATCTTTGATACATTCGAATTATACACATCCTCTTGTGTGGGTAAAATGGTTCCTGTACCACCTGATAGAATTAGAGATGAAGAAGTAGCCCAGAGAATGGTCTTTAGAGTAGGCGGACCTCGTTCACATCTTGGCTGTATGAGAACTAACTGTGTCACCTCTCAGAGCCTCAGTTTTCTCATCTTTAAAATGGGGATAGTAATTGTTCCCACCTTTTACCATTGCTGTGAGGCTCCATGGAGGTGATATATGCAGAGTGCTCAACACAGGTAACTGCTGACAATCGACATTTCCTGGGGGTGGGGGGGTCCTGCAAAAAGCACACTCCTCGGACCAGTTGGGGAACCCATGTCCTGGTGCACTTTCTGGGGAGGAAACCAAAATCCTGACTGTGATGTGGCAAAGTCCCCATCTCCCTGTGTAGGTCATTTTTCAAAATTCCATGTGGGTGGAGCTGGGTCTCCTCTGTGTGTAGACAAGTTGAGATTGAGCTTCGAAAATAATTCACAGGAAGAATTCCCTGGGCAACCTCTTTCCTGGTCTGATCAGAGCAGTGAATAAGGTTGCAAATGACCCAGGTGAGGCTAACGTGCTCAAAGAGTAAGGTCAGCGTCCCTGCTTTCTATCCAAGAAGCCGGAATCAAGCTGAGTGACCTTGGATGACACACCCCCACTCCACCTTGGGGAGCTCAGTCTCCCCATCTGTAGGCTTTCACCAAGCTCCGCTGGTCCATTCAATGGCTCTGCACCCATGAGGCTTTTATTTGGACACGAAGGTCGAGGTTGGGCGGGAATTTGCATCACTGCTCCAATGGGGTCAGGGGAAGCTCTCAGGCCATTTCACAGTCATTATTCCATTTCATTCCAGACGGACAAAAAGGAGATGCGCAACAATTACCTGAAATCTCAGCGCTTTAAGGTGTGTGCCAGGGGTCTCGGGAGGCTGTGTCTCTGGGGGCCCTGGATGTTTTGAGGCCAGTGTGATGTGGCCTCCCCCACAGGACCAGCACAGGCTGGGGCTTGTTGGTAGGATACCTGCTGCCCTAGTTTTAGCCCCTCCATGGGCATCCTGACCTCGCCTTTCCATTGAAGGTGGAGACCCCCCGCCACTCACCCCATCCCACAGCCCTGGGAGTTACACGCTGTTTTATGCACTGTGGTGTCCTGCTGGCATTTCAGATGGACATGCTCTGCCTCTTGCCCTTGGACTTACTCTACTTGAAATTCGGTGTGAATCCCCTCCTGCGCTTGCCCCGCTGTTTGAAGGTAAGACGAGTGGGCTTCCCCACCCAAGGCCTCCAGCTCCTCTGGTGCTCTGTACTGGCGCCAACATCTTGATGCCCGGTCTAAGCAGCACTGGTGAGGCATCAGGAAAGGGTGGCTGCAAGGAATGATGGGAAATTCCTTACGATCGTTAGTGCTTCTTAGCTGTGCTGTATGTTAGATATTGTTCTGGAGGCCTTACAAGTGCTTACTCCTCAATTCCATGAGGTGAGGGTTATTAGTACTAGCAACAACTAATGGTGACGCAGGAGTCGGGCCACACGTTCAGATCCATCCTGGCTCCCCTCCCCCTGGGGGGCTGCAGAAAGAACCCTCAGTCCTGGCAGCTGTGGGGAGAGGGTGGAGAGGGGAGGGCAGTGGGCCATCCCTGATGCCTTGCTCTTCCTCCCAGTATATGGCCTTCTTTGAGTTTAACAACCGCCTGGAATCCATCCTAAGCAAAGCCTACGTTTACAGGTGAGGCTCCCAACACGTGCACACACGTGCACACACATGTCCCAGGATATTTGCACCAAGAACAGAGCAAGACGTTCTCTACCCTATCCCTTCCCCTTTCAGCACCCCCCAGCTCCCAGGCCCCCTAGCCACTACCACCCCCTGGAAGCCAGGCCTCTTCCTCATCCTTCTTTGAAGGGATGTTTGTTTTTTAAAGATCCAGGAATGTCCTGTTTCCCCCAATTGTGAGGAGGGCACATGCAGGCTGACGTGTGTGGCTGCCCTGCATATCCAGGGAGCTGGGCCTCGATTTGCTTTCAGCTCAGGAAACTGACCCCCCAAACATTCAAACATGGGTGGCGGGCTGTAGGGACACAGTGGGCCATCTTGTGGATGCCCAGGCTTGGAACATAGGACAAGCCAGGCCATGCTGAGGGACAGGGCTCCTCTTGATATCTCTCAGGGGCAGTGCTTCTTTGCCCCCGCCCCCGCCCCACGCATTCCCCCCTCAGCTCCTCCACTTCCCCAGAATTGTCTGCACATGTAGCTCCGTGCCAGTTCTGGACCCCACTCTTGACAACTTTCTGTTGGAGCATCACCATTCCTAG
Source organism: Redunca redunca (assembly GCA_006410935.1). Taxonomy (NCBI): domain Eukaryota; kingdom Metazoa; phylum Chordata; class Mammalia; order Artiodactyla; family Bovidae; genus Redunca; species Redunca redunca. The sequence goes on along the minus strand of SJYQ01001579.1, from coordinate 65,382 downwards.
CCAGCGCAGTCTCAGTAGGGCAGCCAGCAGGCCCTGTAGTGTAGCCACCGGTTCCCACGGGCCAAGTGTCTGACGCACCAGGCAGCTGGGCAGGGCCTTGCAGCTCCGACAGGGATCTCTGAGGGTGCTGGGGAGGGTGAGGACTAGCTTGTTCCCTGCCGTCCCCACCCCTGGGCTGAGATATCATTGCCGCCTTTTCCACTGCTGCGTTCGTGCCTCCCTTCTTCTGCAGGGTTATCCGGACCACAGCCTACCTACTCTACAGCTTACATCTGAACTCATGTCTGTATTACTGGGCATCAGCCTATGAGGGCCTCGGCTCCACTCACTGGGTTTACGATGGCGTGGGAAACAGGTGAGCCGCAGTCTTCCTCCTGTGTCTTAATAATCCATGGCACCAAGACCCCTAGAGAAGAGTCCCGCTGCCGCCATGTTGCCGGGTCACCTCGTTCCCAAGGAATCAGTGCCAGGCCGTAGTGGGCACTTGGTCAGCTATGGTGACAGACGCAGAGGAAGAGTTCAGGCCCAAGGGGCTTCGAGTCCCCTCAGGCAGGTCCTGCCTCACCCTGAGCTGTGCCCACAAGTGATGCAAAATGCTCTCCATCCAGCTTGTCAACACTTTGACCTCCTCCTCACACTTGCTTCTAGCTGGAGCTAGAACAGGTGGTCACTTGCATCCAAGGTGGTTTCTTTTCTTTTTTTTAAAGATTTGTTTATTTGCTTTTGGTAGTGCTGGGTCTTCGTTGCTGCACACGGGCTTTCCCTGGTTGCGGTGAGTCGGGGGCTTCTTTCTGGTCGCAGTGAGCAGGCCTCTCATTGTGGCAGCTTCTCTTGCTTCAGAGCACAGGCTCTGGGCATGCAGACTTAGTTACGCTGTAGCGTGTGGGACTTTCCTGGTTCAGGGACCAAACCTGGGTCCCCTGCACTGGCAGGCAGATTTTTAACCACAGGACCAGGAGGGAAATCCCAAGGTGGCTTCTTTATAGAGTAGCTGTTGGTCCAGAATGTCCCCTTCTCAGGCCAAATGCTTCAGTACTTGGCCGCAGTGACCTGTCACCTTCTGAGATGGGCCTGTGGCCTGAGGGGAGCTCCCTGAGAGAGTCTGAGGGTCCAGGGCAGCCCAGCAGGCTGGAGGGGGAACCTGACATCCGCTGTGGGGTGCCATGTGTCGGGGGTGTGATCAGGGCCCAACACCCTGACACCACCACTGACCCTGCTCCTGTTCCCCTGGGCTGAACCCACCCACAGCCCTGGTCCAGAGACCATGACTAGACCATTCATTCATTCATCACTCACTCACTCACTCCTTCATCCATTCATCCCCTCACAAGGGGGCAGAGAGAGGACTCAAAGGCCTTCTGTGCAAAGGGAAGAACAGAAGCTATTCATTAAATCTTGCTCTGTGACTTTGGGTAAGGCCATTATCCTTTCTGAGACTCAGTTTTCTCATCTATAAAATGGGGGGGGTGGAATCACACAGATTTCTCATGAGAAATAAATAATGTGTGTAACACATCCAGCCCATGCCTGGACAGGAGTCAGTGACCCCACTTCCTAGCTATGGTCATTCTTAAGGGGAAGCCAGCACACCAGGAACCTAACCTAGGGTCATAAACCCCCCTTGAAATCGGAACTGAATTTTGGGAGCATGCTGACTTCTGAGGAGCAGCTTCCTAACTGTCCTTAAGTTCTCAGAGGGGTTCATGTTCCACCTGTCTAAGAAGCCATTTCCCAGGGTGGGGCCTGGCACCCCTCACATGCAGGCCTGCATGGATGGCAGGCAGAGTGGGGAAGACAGGGCTAGCCTTCTGGGGCTTCCGTGTGCCGTGAAGAGGCACACTTTCTGGCAGCATCACCCTTTTCCAAATAAAATCCTACAGCGAAACCCAAGATATGCAAAAGCACAACTCGTGAGGGAGAATGCCTCTAAAAATCCAATATCATTGCACTTCTTGAATGCCTGCTATAGGCCAGGGGGCCTAAGGACCTAAGCTCCTATATATTTGGTTTCTTCATCCTGCTTTGCGTTGGCCAGGTCTGGGGCAGTACGCAGGGATCCCCAGAGGTCTAGTGGCATGGAATACTCAAGAGACCCCTAAGATGTGCCATCCATGCCAGTAGCTGGCTTCTCTAGTCAGGAAGGGCTTCAGGGAAAGCCGGAGTGATATGGATCACTCATCTTCATTCTGCTCGTGGCCCAGCAGCACCTGGCACCCAGGCAGTGCCCAACTCAGTCCCCCTAAAGGGGACTCGATTTTCTTAACTCTCAAGAAAGTTAGAGATACCAAGGGAACATTTCATGCAAAGATGGGCACAATAAAGGACAGAAATGATATGGACCTAACAGAAGCACAAGATATTAAGAAGAGGTGGCAAGAATACACAGAAGAACTATACAAAAAAGATCTTCATGACCCAGATAACCATGATAGTGTGATCACTCACCTAGAGCCAGACATCCTGGAATGCAAAGTCAAGTGGGCTTTAGGAAGCATCACTACAAACAAAGCTAGTGGAGGGGATGGAATTCCAGCTGAGCTATTTCAAATCCTAAAAGATGATGCTGCAAAAATGCTGCACTCAATATGCCAGCAAATTTGGAAAACTCAGCAGTGGCCAAAGGCTGGAAAAAGTCAGTTTTCATTTCAAAGAAGGGCAAGGCCAAAGAATGTTCAAACTACTGCACAATTGTACTCATCTCACATGCTAGCAATGTAATGCTCAAAATTCTCCAAGCCAGGCTTCGACAGTATGTGAACCATAAACTTCCAGATGTTCAAGCTGGATTTAGAAAAGGCAGAGGAACCAGAGATCAAATTGCCAACATCTGTTAGATCACTGAAAAGGCAAGAGAATTCTAGAAAAGCTTCTGCTTTATTGATTACGCCAAAGCCTTTGACTGTGTAGATCACAACAAACTGGAAAATTCTTCAAGAGATGGGAATACCAGACCACCTGACCTGCCTCCTGAGAAATCTGTATGCAGGTCAAGAAGCAACAGTTAGAACCAGACATGGAGCAACAGACTGGTTCCAAATTGGGAAAGGAGTATGTCAAGGCTGTATATTGTCATCCTGCTTATTTAGCTTATATGCAGAGTACATCACATGACATGCCAGGCTGGATGAAGCACAAGCTGGAATCAAGATTTCCAGGAGAAGTATCAATAAACTCAGATATGCAGATGACACCACCCTAGTGGCAGAAAACAAAGAACTAAAGAGCCTCTTGATGAAAGTGAAAGAAGAGAGTTTAAAAGCTGGCTTAAAACTCAACATTCAAAAAACTAAGATCATGGCATCTGGTCCCATCACTTCATGGCAAATAGATGGGAAAACAATGGAAATAGTGACAGACTTTATTTTCTTGGGCTCCAGAATCACTGCAGATGGTGACTACAGCCATGAAATTAAAATTAAGTTTGCTCCTTGGAAGAAAAAATATGACCAACCTAGACAGCATATTAAAAAGCTGTCCAGTCAAAGCTATGGATTTTCCAGTAGTCATGTATGGATGTGAGAGTTGGACTATAAAGAAAGCTGAGTGCTGAAGAATTGATGCTTTTGAACTGTGGTGTTGGAGAAGGTTCTTGAGAGTCTCTTGGAGTGCAAGGAGATCCAACCAGTCCATCCTAAGGGAAAACAGTACTGAATATTCATTGGAAGGACTGATGTTGAAGCTGAAGCTCCAATACTTTGGCCACCTGATGCAAAGAACAGAATCCTTGGGAAAGACCCTGATGCTGGGAAAGATTGAAGGCAGGAGGAGAAGGGGAGGACAGAGGGTGAGATGGTTGGATGGTATCACTGACTCAAAGGACATGAGTTTTAGTAAACTCCCAGAGTTAGTGATGGACAGGGAAGCCTGGCATGCTGCAGTCCATGGGGTTGCAGAGTCCGACACGAGCGAGCGACAGAAGGGAATTGAACTGAAAAGCTGCTTAGCATGCTCCCTGGTGGCCAGAACTGGTATGACGGGGGATTGACAGGGCAGGCCTGGCTCGTGGGTCTGAGATTTTTTTGGACCAGGTGGTAATGAGGGACGGGAAGGCCTAGCGAGAGCCTTGCCCTAGGCCTTAGAGAGGCCAAGACCCCCACTATCCAACTCCCCCAAAACTTCTGCTTCTCCACCCCTCCCCCAGTACTCATTGCACATTGACATGCCTGCCTCCACTAGACAGTGAACTTCGTGGGGGCCCAGGCCAGTCTGTTGTTCTCCACTGCCGGAACCAGTGACAGTGAAGGCGCTGGTAGCTGACACTTCCTGAGGGCCCACCGTGGGCCAGGCGCTCTTTTCACCTCACGTCATCCTCACAATCGCCCTGTGAAGGATGGTCTATGGCCATGCCCCTTCCAGAGAAGGACACTGGAAGAAGGCTTGGCGAGATGGGTTACTTATGCAGCTAGAAGGTGTCAGGGCTGGGTTTGAGCCCAGGCAGTCTGTGCCGGAGCCCAAGATCTAACCACAATACTGCATAAATAGCTGGTGAACGGAGCCCAGGGGAGGACCAGTTTGGGATCAATCTCGGACCAGATGATTGGCCAGTTGGATGATGATCTCGATTTCCCGGCTAAGCAGGGACCCTGTCAGCATGGATGTATCGGGACACTGGGGACAGGGCAGGCTCTGGGCAGTTCCTGTGTCCTGATAGGATGACAGAAAGTACAGGAAAGCCTGCTGAGAATGCCCTGAGTTTAGGCCCTGCTGACCTCAACCTTGCTGACCCCTGGGAGGGCACGGTCTGAAGGTCTGAACATAAGCACCTTGGTAATTAAATCCGTTTAAATAGCTATAAAGGTTTTACTTCTGTATCGATTAAGTTATTGTAAAAGCTTAAGTTTATTTTTGTAGGACTTAATGGCTAGGAATTAGAACAGTGAGGCTGCTCTGTTGGAATAATGCAAACTTATAATTATTAATAAACATGCAAACCTTTAAAACTCAAAATAGTGAGGGAGGGACTGTTGCTACTTTTTGATGATTTCACAAGCTTGGGCATTTCCTATGCTTTGTACCACACAGCAGGACCCCATTGGCCACCTCCCTTCCTGATGGCTCATGCGCCTGTGTCAAGGGGTTACTGACGGTGGGTGACAGCTTAGAGAGAAGGTGACACCTGTTTTCCAGTCCCAGCCCTGGAACTTGCCAGCTGGTGACCATGGGTGTTCCCTTTCCCTTTGTGGCCCTCAGTTTCACTATCTGGGTAGTGGACAGCAGAGGGGAAGGGTCAGAAAAGGTGACCCTCGAGATATCTTCCAATTTTGAGCTTGTTCTTGAACCTCATGATGGGAGAGCAAAGCAGAGACTGTGGACATTGAAAACATGTGGAGGGAAACTGAAGGATCCCAGGCATCAGGAGCCAGAAAACCCTGGTTTATTCTCTCGCCGCGTCTTCCAAGCAATCTCCGGAAGCCTCAGTTTCCACATCTGTAAATGGGGATGACAGTATGTCTCTACAGGGTCAGGGCAGAGTTACAACCAAACCACACAGCACCTGCAAACATACTCTGTATGTTGCAGAGGGCTCTGCAGTTGGGAGAAGTTTTTTTTTCTTTTTTTTTTTTTTTTGCACTCATGAGCTATAAAGATTTCTATTCAAGCCAGATTGCCCAGGATCCACAGGCTGAGTTTTGATGACTGAGGTGCCCTTCTTCTTCTCTCCTCAGTTACATTCGCTGTTACTACTGGGCTGTGAAGACCCTCATCACCATCGGCGGCCTGCCCGACCCCAGGACGCTCTTTGAAATTGTCTTCCAGGGTCTAAACTATTTCACAGGCGTCTTCGCTTTCTCCGTGATGATCGGACAGGTAGCTGGGCCACTAGTCTGTCCCGACCCACCTGCCTGCAGGGCCTCTCTTCCTCCCGCTGCTGCCAGGAACATCACCGTCCATGCCTGTTCCTTTCAGACCAAGCCCAGGAAAGAGCACTGGGCGGAGAGTCAGGAGCCTGGAGCTCTGGGACCTGTGGGGTGAAGCGGTGGTGGTGGAGGCATAGGTCCCGCTTCGGTTCTCATTTGAAATGTCAGTCTCTGGGGTATCTGGAGCGCTGGGCCCAGTGGCTTTCTGCAGAGGCTGAGGATCTGGGCTGTTCCCTCGGGGAGGAGCCCTTGGTGGATTCTAATGTGCTGGGCCCTGGCGTGAGGCTCAGCTTGTAGCAGTGCAGAAGGTGCTACCAGGGGTGCTCAGTGCTGCCCTTGAGGGGCTCTGCCCCAAGGACCAGCGCACCTGGCTCACATTTCCTCCCGCTGGTGGCCAAAGTGGCCTCTGAGGGGTCACGTTGGCACCAGAATCAGCCCAGCCCAGCGAGACCTGCCCTCCTTGTGTGGCCCCAGAGACCTAAGCCCACCTGAAGGGCCAGCAGCCTCGCTCCTCCACGTCTACTCTGAAGGCAGAACATCTGGGTCAGCGAAACCTCTAAGTGTGGACATGGGTTTCCCCTCTCTCCTGATCTCCTACCAGCCCGGCAAGCGTGCACCCGGGCGCCTGTGTTACACTAACGTGCCCACAACCCATGTCCCCGAACCCGGCCCCACTCTGACCCAGTGGCCTCCCTGACCACCACCCCCCTGGTCCCCAGATGAGAGACGTAGTGGGGGCCGCCACCGCGGGACAGACCTACTACCGCAGCTGCATGGACAGCACCGTGAAATACATGAACTTCTACAAGATCCCCAGGTCCGTGCAGAACCGGGTCAAGACCTGGTACGAATACACCTGGCACTCCCAAGGCATGCTGGGTAAGACACGCTCCTCCCCCGGCACTCCCAAGGCATGCTAGGTAAGACACGCCCCTCCATCCAGCCCCGCCCCCAGTGCCCTGCCCTCTTGAGCCCTGCCCTTGTCCTCTTGTCCTTGGGCCCCTGACCATGGGGGCCTCTCTGGGCTGCAGCCCCAACACGTAAGTGAGAGATGCCTGGGGAGGCCTTGGGAGGTGCCCATTCAAAGATGGAAGTGTGGTTGGAACCAGGAAAGGAAAGACTGTCTCTGTCTCTCTCACCTTTCTTGCTCTTGGTATACAAGAAGTTGCTAAGTCATGTCTGACTGTTTTGTGACCCCATGGACTGTAGCCTGCCAGGTTCCTCCATCCGTGGGATTTTTCAGGCAAGAATACTGGAGTGTGTTACCATTTCCTTCTCCAGGGCATCTTCCTGACCCAGGGTTCGAACCCGGGTCTCCTGCATTGCAGGCAGATTCTTTACCACTGAGCCATCAGAGAAGCCTGTATACATCAGAGAAGCATGTATACATATACATCCATGCATACAATATATATTTTATCAAATTTTTAAAGATTTCTTTTCAGATCCTTTCCATTATAGTTTATTACAATATATTTATAGTTGTTTGTCATGCTTTGCTTCTGAAATTGGCTAAAACAACACGTGTTCATTCACTGTGGTTCAGCTTTCTTGTCAGTGATGAGGTATGCTCAGTAATTCTTGCGAAGTGGGAGAATCTTACCCGTAAATTGTTTCCAAATGTAGTGAAGTTCTTACGGATTCTGAATGGAATCCTTAAGGAAATTTGACATGCTAATTATATGTTAATTGACTTTTCCCCTCGCCGGTTCCTTTTTATCTTTGTGCTAAGTTGCTTCAGTCGTGTTGGACTCCTTGTGAACCTATGGACTACAGCCCTCCAGGCTCCTCTGTCCATGGGATTCTCCAGGCAAGAATACTGGAGTGGGTTGCCATGCCCTCCTCCAGGGGATCTTCTTGACCCAGGGATTGAACCTGCATCTTTTGTGTCTTCTGCATTGGCAGGGGAATTTCTTTACCACTAATACTACCTGAATTAGTAATTTTCTTTTTGTGCTTTCCTGGTGGCCCTACTATTAAAGCATCAGTCTGTATGCTTTTCACTTACATTTACAGTATTCTTGCCTGTAAAATCCCAGGGACTGAGGAGCCTGGTGGGCTACAGTCCACAGGGTCACAAATAGTCAGGTACAACTGAGCATACATACACACATGCACACAATTTTGTTTTCAGAGCCTAGGCATCATTTTGGAAGGCTCTCAAAAGCTTGTGGACCACTGGGCACAGTACCTTAGAGTCCCCCAAGCCCCTCAGCAAAATGAAAGGGCCCCCCTTCACCTCCATTGGGTTCTGTCTGGTCTCAAAGAAGCCACACTTGAGGCCCACAATCTCCTGAGCTGGGGTTGTTGGCAAGTCTGTGGACAATGCACTTAACCATAGTAGTTTCCAAGGCATGTTCACTTCCACTGCCTCATTCCATCCCAGTGACAGCCTTGTGACTTCAATATCATTGGCCCTTTTCACAGGGGCACATGATAAGGACCAGAGAGGGCTCTGACCTGCCCAGGGTTGCACAGACCCAGCACTTGAGCCCTAAGCTAATGTACAGTGGGCAGAGCATGGAACTGGGGTCTTGGGGTGCATCTCTGTCTCCAGTTACCAACCTTCACCATGTGCCAAGCTCTCCACTGTGCAGCATGGACGCCATGGTGTACAGACATACTGCCCTCCCAGGATAGGTTCTGAAGTCACCGGGCCTGAGTGGGGCCTTGATTCCATCCCCCAAGCTGGGTGGCTGTGGGCAAGTCACTGCCCTCCTGAGTTGTCCTTTCTTTGTCTGTGAGGAGTGGGCACCTCTTGGGCTGCTGGAAGAAGTTAATGAAATCATCTTGGTAAAGCACTCTGTAAAACAGTGCCTGGCACATAGTACATCCTCCACATACTTTAGTTCTTGCAAATGCTGTTCTTATAATGTAAATGGAGAAGACAGACCATCAGCGAGCAACTGCAGTAAAGGGTGTGATATGTGCTATGGGACAGGGACTGATAACATAATAGCTGGGTGGGAGGATGTCAAGGGAAGGCTTCCTGGAGGAGGTGACATGAGTGCTGGGTTCTGAAGCATGAGTAGGGATTAGCCAGGAAAGCAGAGGGGGTTGTTCCCAGAAGAGGGAACGGCATGGGCAAAGGCCTGGAGGCAGAAGGCATACCCTCCCAATCTGGAGTGATTCCAAGTGGTAGAGGAATGGCATACCCGGGGCCCAGCCAGTGCAGTGTGGGCTCGGCACTGTGTGTGTGAAGGAGGGGCCTGGCCGTGCCTCTGACCCTTGCAGGGTCTCATTTGCAGATGAGTCAGAGCTGATGGTGCAGCTTCCAGACAAGATGCGGCTGGACCTCGCCATCGATGTGAACTATTCCATCGTCAGCAAAGTGGCACTCTTCCAGGTATGGCCTGCCCAGTGCCCCACTCTCAGGACGCTGGAAGGCCTCGAGCCCATGCCTTCCTCTAAATGGCTCCTTCCCCTCCTCTTGGGGCCAGGGCTGTGACCGGCAGATGATCTTTGACATGCTGAAGAGGCTGCGCTCTGTTGTCTACCTGCCCAACGACTACGTGTGCAAGAAGGTGAGTGGCCGGGGCGGCCGTGAAGCAGTCTGGGATTCACAGCCCCCGCCCATCGGAGCTGGGCTGGAGGGGGCCCCTGGGAAGGTGGTGAGGTTTGCAGGTGCAGGCAGAGAGGAATTGCTGGGAGGAGAGGCGGGTGGCAAGCTGACCCCAGGGCTCCCGGCTTGCTTGGCAGGAGGAGCTCCGGGCACAAGCTCAGATGTGTCTCAGCCTGGCTCCCTCCTCATAGGACCATGGGGACCAGGATGAGGAACCCCACTTTACAGAAGAGGAAAGTGAGGAGCCAAAAGAGGGTCAGGGTCTTGACTGTGTACATGGAACTGCTTCCAGGGTCTTGGTCTTCCTGTTGGGAAAGTGGGGCTGGACAGGGGAGGGATAGGTCAGAGGTTGCAAACTGATGGTCCTTGCCAAGGAACCAGCCTACAATGTCTCATGGATTGTTTCTTCCCCACACACCCGGTTTAATCTAAAAATAAAGTTTTGAATAGTCTCCAGCCTGTAAAAAATGGGAAGGTTTCAGGGATTCCCTGGTGGTTAGCATGTGGTATGTCCACTGCTGTGACCCAGGTTCAGTCCTTGGTTAGGGAACTAGGATCCTGTCAGCTGTGCAGTACAGCCAAAAAAAAAAACAGGAAGGTTTCACATAAAAATCCAGATTTCTGGCTGAAAACAGAAAATTGGCCAGCACTGAGCCTCACTTTCCCAACATGCCTCTGGAGTGGAGAAGGGAATGGCTCTGAAGAGATGCCCCATGCCCCACCACTCCCGACTACCCTACTGGCTCCCTTCTCTCCTTTATGTCACCTACCGGATCCTGGGGAACATATGGGTTTAAATCCCAGGGCTAGACAGTCTCTAAGGCCCCTTCTGCTCCCATTTTTGGGAATTTAAGGTGAGACTGAGGTCACTTGGTGACTGAGTGTTCAGGGTAGGGGAGCAGGAACCAGATTTCAGAGCTGTTAATAAGGCTTAGTGTGTGTACGGGGGTGGAAATATTGCTCAAGAACCCCCTGTAAGACTCAGGAGCCTCCAGCCCCAGAAGGGCCCTGACTCCAAGTTGTATGCTGCAGCACAGTATACAACTGGAAGCAAAGGGCTGAAAGAAGAGGGACAGGGATGCTGTAAATGGCTGAGAATTCAAAGCTGCGGCCTTTGAGGCCAAGAGAGGTTTGGGAGCAATAGAATGATTTGTCTTGACACTGCAGCCACTTCCTAGCTGTGCAGCCTTGGGGAAGTAGCTTGCCCTCTCTGAATCTGACTCTTTTCATAGGTAAAGTAGGGATATTAATAGTATCTCCCTCATGGGGTGGTTGTGAGAATTAAAATATATGAGCATATGGAGTCTCACCGTGGCTGGCAGAACTGGTGCCATTGCTGTAGCAACATCCTCGTGGGTAATGTAGACTTGACTTCGGATGAGAAAGGGAATCAGATTGTTGGGGAGTTTGCGGAGGAAGCCGAACACTTGGTGAGCATGTGTCAATGGCGCCCTCTGCTGACAGGTTTTGTTCTGTGACAGTCTCGCTGAGACACACCCCCTAGGCCACCCCTGGGCTGCTCAGTGACATGAGGGTGAATGCTTTAGACACCTCACATTTCAGCGCCTTGTCAAACTGGACTCTGAAACAGGGGAAGGAGACTTGATTCTTTTTTTGTTAAGAAGGCCATGCATGTGTGAAATGCCCAAGAGACATTTGTCAAATGAATCAAAAGCAAAAGCCACTTACCTGTCCTTGGTTTCTTTCTCTCCTTAAACACGCCAGGTATGACCAATAGGTAGCTGGCCAGGGTGATGGCCTCTGAGGGCGTGGGGATTAGAAGGTGCTTGGCAGACTGGATATTTCTGATTGTAGTCTGAAGCAAGTCATTCCTTCATTCCTTTAGTTTAATTTGGGACTAAGACTAAATGGTATCAGTCTGCCAGGGCTGCCATAACAAAGTACCACAGACACAATGCCTTTAACGACAGAAACACACTGACTCACAATTCTGGAGGCCAGAAGTCCGAGGTCCAAGTGGCAGTGGGGTAGGCGCCTTCTGAGAGTGGTGAGCGAAGGATCTCCTGCCTGTCTCCTCCCTGTGTCTCTTCACACCACCTTCCCTGTGTGCCTGACTTTGTACCCAAAGGCCCCTTCATAAGAACACCAGTCCTGTTGGGTTAGAGGCTCCCCCAACTCCAGCACGACCTCATCTCCACTTAATTCTTTACATCTCTGATGATCCTTTTTCCAAATAAGGTCACATTCTGAGGAGCTGGGTGCTAGGACTGCAACATATGGATTTGTGGGGGGCACTCAGTTCAACAAGGAACAGCCATGAGCTCTGGAACTGGACTGCCTGGGTTCAAATCCCGGCTCTGTCTTGCTGAACTTTGGGGCCTTGGGCAGAGTTCCTACCTCGAGGGCTGTTGAGGACTAAGCGGTCTCAGCCGCATAAAGCACTTAGAGCGGCACCTGGCACAGAAAAGTGATAGGTGAATGCTGGCCATTCTCGTTCATGCTGTCATGAACGAGGTTAGCAAATGCCTCCCGAGCACCTGATAGGATGCGGGGGAGTCACGGGTATCAGCTGACTGTGTGAACAGTGTGGGCTTTTCCACGCCTCGGGGCCCTCCATGGTTTGCACAATTGGGAATCTGCCAAATACTCCTACACCTAGGCCTCCTTATCTAGCACTTTCCATCATACCACTAAGTCCCTACCATAATCCTGCCAATTAGGCAGGCTGGCAGGGTGGGGGTGGTCACTCTCCCCAATCCACAGATGGAGAGACTGAGGCTCCCGAGGGGAACCACGTGCCAAGTCAGAGGAAGGGCTGGTCCACCGAGCTGTACCACCAGCGTCCGGGCCCAGCCCTGCTGCTTCTGTGGTGGCCTTTGGTGATGACAGGGGGACCGCCCCTTCTCTGTTTCAGGGGGAGATAGGCCGAGAAATGTACATCATCCAGGCGGGGCAGGTGCAGGTCTTGGGTGGCCCAGATGGGAAATCGGTGCTGGTGACGCTGAAGGCTGGATCTGTGTTCGGAGAAATAAGGTCAGAGTCGGGTGAGACGAGGGCCCTGGGCAAAGGCTGGGGAAGGGGGTGTGACCAGTTGGGAGGACCACATCCTCAAGGGCCCTTTGGTGGGTCTGAGGAAAGCACGGTGCAGGCAGCACCGGCACTTGCTAGCATGTGAGAGAGGTGGGCTGATACCGACCAGGGTGTAGAAATTGACGGGAGGCCAGAGAAGAAATCAGGCAAGGCTTTATTGGGGCCCCGGCCACACAGGAGGGAGAAAGAACAAGCAGAAGTTTCTCTTGCTCACTTGCTCCCTAAGGTGGGGTGGGCGGGTGAGCTGGTTTCTTATATGAGATCAAGGTAGAGGTGTGTCAGGGGTTGGGCTAGGGTTTCAAGGCGGAGACGTTTGTCCAGGTGCAAGCATTGCAACCCTGCAGTAAAGGGCCCCAGGTCCCAGCCTGTCTCAGGCCCAGCTCTCGCCGACCTGAGGCCATCATGGTGCTCCAGGCAGGGGTGAAAATGAAGATGCTGGTGTGATCAAAACCACAGCCTTGAAGGGCCTCACCTCCCTCTTGTCTCTGCCCCAGCTTGCTGGCTGTTGGGGGCGGGAACCGGCGCACAGCTAACGTGGTGGCCCATGGGTTTACCAACCTCTTCATTCTGGATAAGAAGGACCTGAATGAAATTCTGGTGCATTATCCCGAGTCTCAGAAGTTGCTCCGCAAGAAGGCCAGGTACATTTTTTTTTAATTAAAAAAAATCCATATAGACTTTAATATGCATTTTTCTTAAGGACTCAGACTTTCTTTTACATAACCGTAGTACCTTTCTCAAAATTAGGAAATTGGAGATTGAAACAATACTGTTATCTCATCTCTAATCCATAGAGTAATTTTGCTAATTGTTCCAACAGGGTCTTTTATAGCTTTTCCTTTCTTCTTTTCTATTCCTGGATCCCCTTTGCAGGACATTGCCATGTTAGTGTCCTCTGGTCCCAGATCTTTATTGATCTTAAGAGGACGGGCCAGTTATTTTGCAGAATCTTGCTGCTGCTGCTAAGTCGCTTCAGTCATGTCCAACTCTGTGCAGCCCCATAGACGGCAGCCCACCAGGCTCCCCCATCCCTGGGATTCTCCAGGCAAGAGTACTGGAGTGGGGTGCCATTGCCTTCTCCAATGCATGAAAGTGAGAAATGAAAGTGAAGTCGCTCAGTCATGTCCGACTCTTAGCGACCCCATGGACTGCAGCCCACCAGGCTCCCCCATCCCTGGGATTCTCCAGGCAAGAGGACTGGAGTGGGGTGCCATCCTACCCCTCCATTAAGTTTTTTTGAAAAGATTTATTTATTTATTTATGGCTGCACACATGCTTTCTCTGGCTGTGGCCAGCAGGGGCTTCTCTCTACTCGCAGTGCTCAGGCTTCTCATTGCAGAGGCTTCTCTTGTAGAGCGTGGGCTAGAGTGCTGGCTCAGTAATTGTGGCACACAGGCTTAGTTGCTCAATGGCATGTGGGCCAGGGATTGAACCCACATACCCTGCATTGGCAGGCAGACTCTTTACCAGTGAGCCACCAGGGAAGTCCCCTCCATTTCAGTTTACATGATGTTAATGTTTTCTCATCATTATCTTCAGGTTCTGCGTTTGAGGCAGAGATTACTGAGAAGTGATGTTGTGTCCTCAGTACAGCATATTGAGAGGGACGTGGTGCTGCTTTCTCACTATACTGATGATTTTTACTCTGATCACTGGTTAAATCTTCCACATGTTAAAGTTACTGTTTTCCTCTAAGTAATGAGTGAGAAGTCAAGACGATTTAGATTTCCTGTTCCTCATCATGCTTTCAGCCTCCAATGAAGGTTCCCTGCAATGATTGCCATGATGGTTGCAAATGGTGATTTTCTATCTCCATCATGCCTTCTACATTTATTAACTAGTGTCCTACTATATGGAAGAACTTCCTTTCCTTTCCCATTTATTTATTCATTTATCTATTTATAAAGATACAGATTTGCTTTATTCCGTGAATGCCCTGTTACAATCATGGTTTTGATGCTCCAGTTGTTCCAGACTGGCCACTGAAAGAAGAAAGCCTTAAGTAGAGAGCAGTTCTTTCTGTCTTTGGCCTGAGTACCTATGATATACATGTTGTATTCAGAGTTGTTTGGATTCTCTGTTTTCTTTCCTTTGCTGTGATTGTTCTGTTCATTTGAAGTACAGCTAGGTTCATATGTTTCATTTTTCATTTCATTTTAGCATTCCCCCACTTTGATCTTTGTTGATTTTATGTGTTTGGAATATGTAGAACATTGACATGGCAGAAGTCTACAGAACAGTACACTCAGAGTCCCAAACACCCCTCCTTGTTGCCATCCACCCTCTACAGGAGCCTAATCTCATTAGTTTATGCTTTTTTCTTCCTGTGTTTCTTTTTGCAAAAATAGGAAGATTCCTGGCCATTTTGTTATTTCCCTTTCTGTCTTACACAAAGGGTAGCATACTGTAGATTATCTTTTGCACCTGACTTGACATTTTTCATGTGACAATAAATCCTGGAAAACATTCTCCGTGAGTCTACAGACAGCTTCCTCGTTCCTGTTGACAACTGCAAAGCATTCCTATGAATGGGCATGTAGGCTAGTTCCAATATTCTTCAGTTATAGATAGTACTGCAATGAATAAGCTCATGCATGTATATTTTGTATTGTTGGGGGATTGGTAGTTTGTTTGCTTTTTTTCGCTGTGCTGTGCAGCTTGCGGGATCTTAGTTTCTCAGCCAGGGACTGAACTCTGCCCCCGGCAGTGAAAGCCTGGAATCCTAACCACTGGACTGCTAGGGAATCCCCTGGAATAGGTAAGAAAAGCAGTTGTTTTGCTTTCAAACCCAGAAGATCAGGTTTTTAATTGAGCAATGGATGCAGCTTGATGTGGTGGAAAACAGACTTGGGAGAGTGATAGGATCCCAATGCTGTCTGTGTGCAGTACTGGCTGCGTGACCTCAGGAAAGTTGCTTTCCTTTCTGGTCTCAGTTTCTCCACTGGAAAACAAGGGTGATCACTTTGTTGTGGAGCCAAGTAAATAAAAACAGTGTACGTGAATGTCTCCAGCAGGGGGCCCAGCACACAAGAGAGCTCAATATATGTTAATAATAATGATTGTTCCTCTTTATCCATTAAATTTTCTCTATAATTTTCCATGGGATAATATCTTTTTAATCCACCTATCTGGTATTTCCTCCCATAGCTTTTATCATATATTCATATTTTCCATTTCGGTCACCATGAATAAACACCAGGAGTGATCATGATCGAGGGAAAAACTCACCAGTATCCATTCATACAGCACAATAATTTATTGAGCTGATATGCTGAGGCCCTGGGGACATAGCAGAGACCAAACAAAGCTTACGTTCTAGCTGGGGATACCAACAGTGGTGATATGTCAGCTGGAGATAAAGGCCATAAGGAAATACAAAGCCACCTGAGGAGACAGAGGTGATGGAGGGAGCTGTGTGAGATAAGTTGGTCAGGGAGAGTCATTCTGAGGACGTGGCATTTCAGCGGAGACCTGCCCAGAGTGAAGGAGTGAGCTGCCTACAAGGAAAAGCATGCCAAGCAGAGGGAACAGCATGTGCGAAGGTTCAGAGGAGGCACAGACTTGGTGTTACACAGAGACCAGCAACAAAATGAGCGTAGGTTGTTATGGGGTGGGAGGAGTGGAAGGGGTGAGATTGGGTAGAGCCTTGTAGGGGAAGTCTCATCTATAGCTTTAGTTTTTAGTCTGAGGGAAACAGGAGCTATGCAGGGTTTTACACTGCAGAGTAACTTGCTGTGACTTAAGTTTTTAATGAAATCCCTTTGGCAGCTCCCAGATGAGTGGAAGCAGTGTCAACCTTAGAGCATAATACAGACAGGGCACTGGGGTCTCCTGGGGAAGGAAGCGGCCCCGTAACTCATCTTACCTGGCTGCTCATAGAGCAGCCACTGGGCCCTTCCAATGGCTGGTCTACCTGAGCTTCCGCCAAAGAAACAGGAAATAAAGTCAATTAACATATAAGTAGCATATTCAAGTTTTGCCAAGTCTGCCTGCTTCACTCTACTCTCCTGAGGGAGAGTCAACCCTCATTATTCATCAATTCTGTATGTGCAATTCACCTACTCACTAAAATTCATTCATAATCCCCATATCAATACTCAAAGGCTTATAGGGACATTTGCAGACATGTGCCCAGCAGCAAAAATTTGAGTCACTGGAAGTGCACTTTCCAGCTAAATTGAAGAAGGTGACACTCTGCCTTCTTCTTTCAGCTCAGATTGTAAACAAGTGTCTTTCTGTGGCCCACTTCACACCATGTTTTTCACATTTTTGTGAATTTTCTTGGTGATTTCGCTATTAAAATGGCCCCAGGTGTAGTGCTGAAGTGAGGCCTCGTGTTTTCACGTACAGGCCTGGGTCACAGAGCCACACATTCGTTGTAAATTAATCTACAATGTTAAATAAGACGTCTTTAAAATAGACACCACACACACACACACGACAAGGTTACAAAATGATCAGTTGATGAAAATGTCGTGTTGAGAGGCTCACAGTAACCAAATCCTGTATTTTCCCAAAAAGCCATTGCTCAGTAGTCACTAATTCTGTGTCTGCAGACACTTGACAGAGCTTAACTACCGCGGATAGTGAGAACTGGCTTTAAGTCTGAGAACGGGCACCAGGTTCCCCCTCCCCTTCCCTTCCTGCCCCCTTCCAAGAGGAGCATGGCTCAGAAAAGCCCGGCTTAGAGCTGTCATCCCATCCCTCCGCCTTGCTTAGGTGTGGGTTTGGGGGTCCCACAGAGGCCTCGCTCCTGGCTGTGCCTACAGTGTGCTGGCCAGAGGCAACCAGAGAGGAGGAGGGGCTGGTGGGCCATGTCACACAGAGGGGGCAGTGATACGGCTCTTCAGAGGCTGCTTCTCTGGACAGGCAAGCTTCAGGAGAGAGGCAGGGGGTCACAGATGAGCTCTGCCCACCCAAGGAGAGACGGGGCTGAGAACCACAGGGCCTGGGGATGTCTGAGTTGGTGAGAGCCCCATGTGGGATTCTGTCCAAGCTGCCCACTTTACAGATGGAGGACCTGTGGCCCCAAAGGTGTGAGATGCTCCGCTCTCTGACTCGGCCACTCCAAGAAATGAGGCAACAAGGTCTCATGCGTGCTGCTCTCTCCAGGGGTGAATTATACAGTAATTATAGTGAAACACATGTCAACTGAAAATGAGGATAAATTTCCTTAATCTGGAAATGTCCCAGAAGTTAGCTCAATGTTTCAAAATAGAGACAGCCATTAGCAATCAGCAAAGGTCCCGTAGCTGCTGCCACCAATGTCATTTGAGTACCACACTGAGCCTTCCCACGGACCGCCGTGCTGTGAATTATGGATTCAGATAACACAGGTGACAGTGCCCGGCCTGGAAGAGGCCCCTCATGATTACTGTGTTTGCGGCCTCCCGGGGGAGCCCAGCTAGACAATGGAAGTCTTGGGCAATTAATATCAATATGCACTATTTAAATTCATTGCATCTGATTAGATAAGCAGCTAGTAATGGCCTCAGTTTTAAACAAACAAGTTTTGCTGGAACCCTGATGAATGAATTTGCCAATTAGTCGCCTAGGCCCACTAGATTGCAGGCAAAACTCATTTGTTCTTGAGCCAAACCACTCACCAGATATCAGTAGCATGAACAATTCCTTAGAAAAGGCCAGGGCTCTCTTTGATGGAACATCCTTTCCTTATTTAGAGAAGCAGAGTGGTATATTGCATTGAGATCTGGGTTGTAATTCTGTCTCGGCCACCTCTTGCAGCCTTGGGCATGTCACTCATTTCATACTGAGCCTCAGTTTCCCCTGTTCTTTTAGGTACAATAATCCCTCTGGCCAGCACACTGCAGGCACAGCCAGGAGCGAGGCCTCTGTGGGATCCCCAAACTCACACCTACCCTATGGAGTATTGTCACAGAGTATTGTGATATTCCTTTGTAATCATTAAGACATGTGGTGCTGGGGTCAAAGGCATGGGTTTGAATTCCAACTCTTGCTACTTCCCAGCTGTGTGGCCTTGGAAAAATTACTCACCCTCTCTGGGCTTCCATATCCTCATTTGAAATGAGGGAGACTAATAAGACCTTCCTGTGAGGATTAGTGCAAGGATTATTCTGATAAAGAACAGAGAGCGGATCAGTTATCTATTGTGGCATAACAATGTTACCACAAATGGAGTGGCTTAAAATCATGCATATTTATTATCTCAGAGTGTCTAGGGGTCAGAAGTCTGGGGACAGTTGAGGTGCATCCAGTACAAGGCAGTCATCCAGATGTGGGCCAGAGCTGGGTCTTATCTCAAGTCTCAACTAGGGAAGAATCTTCTTCCAAGGTCCCACAGTTGTTGATTGAATTCAGTTCCTCGTGGCTGTGAGACTGGGGGCAGCTTCTAGTGAGTCACTGGACAGTGGCCGCCCTCAGGTTTCGGCTTCCCCCAACATGACTGCTTACTTCATCAAAGCCAGCAGGGGAGAGTCTTCTTGCAGGACAGAGGCCACAATCCTATGTGACCTACATCCACGAAAAAAAAGATTTGGTCTCCCTGGTTGTATCCCATTGGTTGAAAGCAAGTCACATGTCCCACCATACTCGAAGGAGGCCACACAGAGGTGTGAACACCAGGAAAGGGGATCACAGGGATCACCAGAGAATTCCTGTCTGTTAAGGTCTGAGCACACAGCCTGACACATATAGACACTCAGTGTTGATGATGGTGATGGTGATGATGGTAAAATGACAATAAAGCCAAAGAAGGAGAAGCAAGAAGCTCGGGCTCTTTTTCCTCTGGGCATCCTATTTCTGATTCCTTATATTAATGTATCCTGCATCATTTCCTGTGTAACCTCAGAAAAGTCACTCAACCCCTCTGAGCCTCATCTATAAAGTACAGGCAGTAAGACCCCACATCATTATGATTGTTCTGATCGTTCAGTGAGATGTGATGTCCCAAGCAACACTGTGCTGGGCTCAGAAAAGGACTTCAAAACTGTCAGCCAAACCAGCCTGCATCACACAACTCAACTGAAGGGCGCTGCCCGAATGAGTGAGGCTTCGTTCTTTCCCAGAGCTTGCCGGTGACGTTAGCGGATGCTGCTTTCTTTCAGGCGAATGCTGAGAAATAACAACAAGCCCAAAGAGAAGAGTGTGCTTATTCTCCCTCCGCGGGCAGGCACCCCCAAGCTCTTCAATGCCGCCCTGGCTGCAGCAGGAAAGATGGGTGCCAAAGGAGGCAAAGGTGGTAAGCTTGCCCTCCTCAGGGCCCGACTCAAGGAGCTGGCCGCGCTGGAGGCAGCCGCCAGACAGCAGCAGTTGCTGGAACAGGTAATGCAGCTGGAGACCCGGCCACCTGGGCCATTTTAACCACGTGCCAGGGAAAAGGCCTCAGGACCCAGGCGTTCCATTGTAGGGACTATTTTTCCTTCTTTGTATCAGTCTGGGTTCATTTGGTTGCAAGTGACAGAAATGCAACTGACAGTGCAAGCTCAAATTAGCTTGGGAAAACAGGGAATTTACTGGAGCAGGTCACTGAAAGGTTCAGGCAAGCCTGGATCTACAAGTTCAGAGGATGCCAATAGGATGAGATCTGCCATCCTGTCACCTCTGCTTCCCTGGCGGGTGGCTCCATTCCCAGGCAGGGCCCCAAGGGCTTAAGATGACACCCCCTAAGGGTACATCCTCCTGGCTGAGCAACTGCCACAGAAAGTACCTCTTTCCCAGCACGCCCAACAGGGAGTCCCAGGGTTCATAGTCATTGGACAGAACTGAGTGGAATCATGTCAATTCCTGATGTGTGGAGCACCACTGTGGTGTTCTCTGGGGAGGACTGGCTCATGTGCCCACCCCTGGACTGAGGGTGGGGAGGGGCTGGGGTGTTCCCCCAACTGGAAGTTCGGGTGCTGCTGCAGAGGTAGGAGCAGTGAGTGTTGGCAGGTAATGTCCCTCCCCAGGTGACAGTGATGGTCTCATATCTAATGTTGTGTCTGTGACAATTTAAAAGATTTGAAAGGAAAAAGCAAGGCGACAGGCATGGTGCCAATGGTCCCCACCCCCTAAGTCTAAAGGGAATTTTTAGATTAGTTCTGGGACTTTTTTCTGTGACTAATGCCAAGAATGCCAATTAGAACGATTGTACTAATTATGGTTGTTCATAACTGTCCTTTAGGAAGGCTGCTGGGAAGGGGAGGGGGGTGGGTTTAGGCAGAAGCTCAGTGACGGGGATGGGGGGCGGACGGCAGTCTACACGACAGAATTCAAAGGAGCCTGGTGAACTCGGTCTCAGTCCAGGTTGGTGTCAGAGTCTAGGAGACCTGTTCAGGGGTCATTTGACAGCAGGAGTCAGGGAATGATACCCAAGTCACCCAGGGTTCCAAGACATTCTCCAGATACACCCACACTGAGAAGAGATGTGGCTGTCTGGCTCACAAACTCTTAAGGGCAGGGTTGAGCTGGTTTTTAAAGTTGGGCTCTTATGCACTGGCTCGTGTGTGGAGCTGAGTGAACGTGAGCTCTGACAGTGTTCTCAGCACAGTGAAAGGTTTTATCTGAAGTGGGTTAGCAATTTGTTGCTTCTAAGTGTTAGCTCTTCACCCAGGCAGCTTGAAGATGTGCATTAAATTTGCATGCGTGTGCTCATAAAAGGCAGTTTCAGAATGACCAGGGCAGAAGAGTGGAGTGCAAGGAACTCTTAAACAGCAGCCTAAAGACACAGGTCCAAACCCTGGCTCTGTCACCCTGTGTCCTGGGGAAGCTCCTCCAGGACATTCTGGGACCCAGATTACTCCTGGCTGTCACACGGGGTGGCAGAGATGAAGCAGGATACTTTCTTGGATACTTGTATAAAAGCATGTTAAACAAGGTGAAACATTTGATCAACCTTCCCATGATCCTTCTGGCTCCATTCACAGCAGGATGCTTCAAGATCCCACAAGGGGCCCCACTAGGCATCCTGCCCTGGAAGTGTGTTGTCAGAGTTTGGGGGTGGTGAGGTGAAACAGGCACACCAAAACATGCAGAAACACCAAGACAGGGAGCTGCAGGTCACAGAACTGCCGTGGTATCTAGGAGCTTCTTGGATAACCCCACCTTTACCCAGTTCCCTTCCTCAGTACCCTCTCACTTGAGTACTCTTCAGGGGGTCTCTAGTCCCCATAAGCACACTGACTGTCTCATGTGAGACTCCCTAAGAACCATTGGGCCTTTTCCTCTGGGGGCTGTTACCTCCCCAGCTTCCTCCCACTCAAAGATGGGGTCAGACAGCAGGAGGGCCCATGGGTATCCACAAAGGCTTGGATTTTCACCCACTTCCCTAATTACACCCATAGGAACCTGGGTCCCTGAGAACCCTGCAGGCTGGAGACTGGAGATGCCCACCAAGTCCACCAACACAGGGGCTCACTTCAGCCTAACGCCAGTGGTACCCAGCCCATTCTTCCCTGGGGGTCTCAACCTTAGAGACCTTCTGAGAAACGGGCAGGCCACAACTGATCCTGCTCNAAGGAGGAAGGGGAGGAGGTGAGGAAGGAGAAGGAGGAGGAGAGAGGCGGCAGTTAGTGCACCTCCCGCACCCCCCGCCCCGTCCCCGCAGGTGCGCGCTCCCCACCACCCGGCACCCCACCGCACGCACCCGCCTCCCTCCTTCCCCCTGCACCACGCACCCTCCGCTCCCCAGAGGCCAAGACGCTGGTAGTGGCCTCAAGCGCTCAGTCGGTGGTCCTGATCTGACATCAGTTTCTCCATCTCCTGGGGCTGGTCTTGAAATTAACAAACTTCATAATGTCTGTGCCGGGTGAGTTCCCACCGTCACTAGAGAACCCTGCCTACTCTGCACCTGTAATTATATTTAAGAACGAAATACTTTTCTGTAGGGCTTCAATACCTGAGAAGCCTTGTTGGAGAAACAAAGAGCTGTTGAATGTTTGGATTTTCCCCTCAGGAATTTGTCTTCCCCTCATTTCAAGAACAGAATACATTTCTGGCAGAAGTGGGAGACAGCTATGCTGTTCCTTTGATGCATGGAGATAGCACACGCATCTGACCCATGGTCTGGTGCTGTCTCTCTCCTGGGCCGTCACAATAGGAAAGCAACCTTAGGATGGTTAGTACTTATTTTCCGCAGACATTATCCCATCATGCCCAGTGATGCTGTTTTCTTAGAATAGATATAATGGAAATGGTTTACTGGCAAGAGGCTGTGAGCATTTCTGAGCATCCACTCTGCCAGTTACCTAATCCTCTTCATCAGGGATTAACTCATTACTTGTTTTTGACACCTTTGCTGTAGAGATGATGATGTGTGCTAAGTCACTTCAGTCGTGTCCGACTCTTTTCGACCCCATGGACCATAGCCTGCCAGGTTTCTCTGTGGGATTCTCCAGACAAGAATACTGGAGTAGGTTACCATGCCCTCCTCCCAGGGATCATCTTTCCGACCCAGGGATCAAACCCAAGTCGCTTATGTCTCCTGCATTGGCACATAAGTTCTTTATCACTAGTGCCACCTGGGAAGCCCTAAGAGAGAGTGGTAGCAATTTCCACTAAGCCTAGAAGGTGGAGTCTCATGACTAACAACCACTGAAATTTCTGAGCTTTCTCCAGAACAAGTCATGCTGCTTTTATAATGAAAAAAGGAAGAAGAGTCATTCAGTCAAATGAATATTTATTGAGAGGATTATATTTGCATACCAAATGGCTCCTTATAGGGTGTGGGTGATTAAAAACAAAAACTAGTACTGGGCCATTTGTTTCCATCAGTAACAATGAATAAAAAGACCTGGCATTCCAATAGATCCTGTCCATTTCATATAAAATTACAGAAACCTGGTGAACTAACCTGGTGAACTACAAAAGGGGCATCTGAAGGCTGGCAAAGTTGTGTTCTTAATCCATTCAAATGAAAACACAGCATTCATTTCCCTGTGAAGAGTAAACAATATGAGAATTCCCAGACAGGCCTAAGTATTGCTAAATCCCAGGGTAACAGATTTGCCTAGTCCCTGTCATATCATGTGATCTTAGTAATCTTTCTATTGAATATAGCGATGAGCAGTGTTATTAACTGACCTTTAAAAAAAAACTTTTATTTATTTTTAAAGGTAATAACCTATTTACTAAGTCACTTCAGTTGTGTCCAACTCACTGTGACCCTATGGACTGTAGCCCACCAGTTTCCTTTTTTCATGGGATTCTCCAGGCAAGAATACTAGAGTGGATTGCCATGCCTTCCTCCAGGGGATTTTCCCAACCCAGGGATCGAACCCATGTCTCATTGTTTCCTGCATTGGCAGGCAGGTTCTTTACCACTGGCGCCACATGGGAAGCCAATAACATATTTACATGTGTACAAAGGATAGTCATTAAAAATTCTCCCTCCTACCCCAGATTCCCAGCCTCCTTGGTCCCCTTCCTGGAAGCAACCATGATTATCAGTTTCTTGTTCATTCTTTCAGAGATATTTTTAAGCTTGCACAAAGAAATATGTAAATTCACTCTGATTTCCTTCCTTCCCTCCCTACCCGCCTCCAAATTGTAACATACTAGAGCTGCTGTTATTTTTCACTTGATATATTTTGGAGATTGTTTCCTATCAGAACATAAAGTGCTTGCTTATTTTTTTCTGGACTGCAACCTAGACCATTGTATGGATGTACTGTAACACTTAGGGGCTTCCTCTGTGACTCAGCAGTCAAGAATCTGCCTGAAATGCAGGAGAGAAGGAGATGCAGGTTTGATCCCTGGATTGGGAAGTTCCCCTGGAGGAGGGCATGGCAACCCACTCCAGTATCCTTGCCTGGAGAATCCCATGGACTGAAGAGCCTGGTGGGCTACAATCCGTGGGGTTGCAAAGACATGACTGAAGAGGTAGAGAACAGGTACATGCACTGTAACACTTAACCTCTCTCCCATTAATGGCCATTTGCATTGTTTCCAATCATATGCTATTAAAAATAATGCTACAGTTAAAAATACTGCACAGATATCATTTCACTGGTAAATATTTTTTAAATAGAGGTCTGGAGGCTTGGGCTAATTTTTTTCTTTACCATCCCCATTCCTTTTTATCATATTTGGACTCTATGTTCTATGACCCAAGCATAGAGAGTACTTCCATCTTTAGCAAGTATTTCAGATATATCAATCAGCTTATTGCCTTTCAGTAGATGGCAAAAAGTTTCAAAGGCACCTTCACTGTTATCTTCTACTTACTAAGGAATCTTTGTTATATAAATGTACTTATTCTTTTAGATATCAACCCTTGAGTGTATACTGCTTATTATATAAAGCGAGAGATTTTTGAGGTTTCCAAGAATTGTCCTGGAAAGAAAATTGATTTTGAAATGAGATCAGCAGTGTCTTAATTTCACTGAGAAATCTCATAAAACTTGATACTTTCACCAACTTTGGATATTAGATAAACTGAATTTGAGGCTGACCTTATTCTCCAAGTAGAATGAGATGGGCTGATTGCCAAGATATAGATGATACAGATCAGGAATACTGTTATTCTGCAGCTGAAACAGGACTTTTACTTATATGTGTTGTCTCTACTATTTTAAAATGTTTCAACATTTCCTGCATTTTGGTAGAAAGTGAATATCAAACTATTTTTTTTAACTGCGTAATATTTTAAATAAAATGAAAACCAAAAAGCTGTTTGCCGTTTCATTATTCCAATGTATTCGGCTCCCTGGAATATTTTCATTCATTTTCTTAGTAAACATGAATACTGTGTTTGCTCTCTGGCTTTTATCCTATTATAATCCATTTTAATTAAAAGTATTTAGACAAATGTTCCTGGCTTGTGGATTGATTTCAGAAACTGACCAAGTATGACAGACACTTTTATGAGAAAAATGAAGTTTATTTTCCAGCTCAGTCTCCCTAGTTGATCTCCTTGGGGCTATAATCTAGCCTGTATTTTTGTTGCTGGACTGATATCCCTTGTGAAACCACCCCTAGTAGTTGGAGTCCCTCAAAAACAGCCCTTTTATGTCCAGTCTTACACAGCCCACTCCTTACAATTTCCCCAACCTCATTAGATGTGTTCTAATGCTGAGAAATAGATGGGGAAACAGTGGCAACCGTGGCTGACTTTATTTCTCTGGGCTCCAAAATCACTGTGGATGGTGACTGCGGCCATGAAATTAAAAGACGCTTGCTCCTTGGAAGAAAAGTTATGACCAACCTAGACAACATATTAAAAAGCAGAGACATTACTTTGCCAACAAAGATCCGTCTAGTCAAGGCTATGGTTTTTCCAGTAGTCACGTATGGATGTGAGAGTTGGACTGTGAAGAAAGCTGAGTACCGAAGAATTGATGCTTTTGAGCTCTGGTGTTGGAGAAGACTCTTGAGAGTCCCTTGGACTGCAAGGAGATCCAACCAGTCCATCCTAAAGGAGATCAGTCCTGGGTGTTCATTGGAGGGACTGATGTTGAAGCTGAATCTCCAATATTTTGGCCACCTGATGCAGAGAGCTGACCCATTTGAAAAGACCCTGATGCTGGGAAAGATTGAGGGCAGGAGGAGAAGGGGACGACAGAGGATGAGATGGCTGGATGGCATCACTGACACAATGGACATGGGTTTGGGTGGACTCTGGGAGTTGGTGATGGACAGGGAGGCCTGGCGTGCTGCGGTTCATGGGGTCTCAAAGAGTCGGACACGACTGAGTGACTCAACTGAACTGAATGCTGATACTTCAGAGAGCTGACACACATGAAATCTGGATTCACGCTGCCTAGCTTCTAATCCCAGCTTGACCGTGTACCTCTCTGAGCCCCGGTGACCTCATGGAGATAATACATTGCGCTGCACAGGGCCACTGAGATGATCAAATAATAAATTGGCATGGTCAAGTCTGCATGGGCACAAGAAATAAAGCTGATGTGCCATCCCCCCTTGCCCAGCCACAGTTGGAATAGATTAGAAGCCCCCTCAGAACTCTGTATTCTCTGAATTCTGCCACTGCTCATGGTTATTATACATGCAGAAGGCGTGTGATCACCTCTTTCTTTGCTCTTTAACTAATAGTCTGTACAACAGCCTGGATATATGTGAATTATAACAATATCAACCACAGCTTCCCCCACCATCCCTGAATGTCTTTAATCCAATCTCATACAAAAACAGACCCAACCAACGCTGATTCTTTTGGGATAGTCACTCCATTCTGGGCACCCTTCATGGGTACATGACCCATGCGGTCACACATGGACCTGTGTTTGTCACCATATTTAAATTCTTAATAATTTGTAAACAAGAGGGCTCACATTTTTATTTGTACTGGGCTCCACAAATTATGTAGGCTGTCCTGCTATCTGAAAAGACCTGTGAGGAGGGAGATAGAGCTGTGTCTCTTCTGTACTCAGCTTCCTGCTTCTTCTTCCTGCTTCCCTTTCAAAAGCTTACCTTTCAGTCATGTTTCCTGACTCAAGCAAGGATGACCCAGGCTAGGCCCATTGACTCTTACCTGGGAATCTGAATCTTGAGGGCTATTGCCCCATCCTACTTGCTAGCAGAACCCTGATTTAGTTTTGGGCAGCAACATGCCCAGCCCCAGGGGATAAAGCCCCCATGTAAGCCAGTCACTGCTCTTCAGACACGTTATGCCAGACATTCACTCTCCCAGCCTGCCCTGCGGCTGCAGCGGCTCACTGGAGCCAGACCTAACCAATGAGTATACACGGAAGGATGATGGGCAGGCGCCCTAATAAAGGAACCCCACTCCATGCTTTGGTCCCTCTTTCTTCCTAGCAATGCCCATCAGTTCAGTTCAGTTCAGTTCTGAAAGACATGGGAATACCAGACCACCTGACCTGCTTCTTGAGAAATCTGTATGCAGGTCAGGAAGCAACAGTTAGAACTGGGCATGGAACAAGAGACTGGTTCCAAATAGGAAAAGGAGTATTTCAAGGCTGTATATTGTCACCCTGCTTATTTAACTTATATGCAGAGTATATCATGAGAAACGCTGGACTGGAAGAAACAAGCTGGAATCAAGATTGCCGGGAGAAATATCAATAACCTCAGATATGCAGATGACATCACCCTTATGGCAGAAAGTGAAGAACTAAAGAGCCTCTTGATGAAAGTGAAAGGAGAGTGAAAAAGTTGGTTTAAAGCTCAACATTCAGAAAACAAAGATCATGGCATCCAGTCCCATCAGTTCATGACAAATAGATGGAGAAACAGTGGCAGACTTAGTTTTTGCTCCAAAATCATGCAGATGGTGACTGCAGCCATGAAATAAAAAGACACTTACTCCTTGGAAGAAAAGTTATGACCAACCTAGACAACATATTAAAAAGCAGAGACATTACTTTGCCAACAAAGACCCGTCAAGGATATGGTTTTTCCAGTAGTCATGTATGTATGTGAGAGTTGGACTGTAAACAAAGGTGAGCACCGAAGAATTGATGCTTTTGAACTGTGGTGTTGGAGAAGACTCTTGAGAGTCCCTTGGACAGCAAGGAGATCCAACCAGTCCATCCTAAAGGAGATCAGTCCTGGGTATTCTTTGGAAGGAATGATGCTAAAACTGAAACTCCAGTACTTTGGCCACCTCATGTGAAGAGTTGACTCATTGGAAAAGACTCTGATGCTGGGAGGGATTGGGGGCAAGAGGAGAAGGGGACGACCGAGGATGAGATGGCTGGATGGCATCACCGACTTGATGGTCGTGGGTTTGGGTGGACTCCGGGAGTTGGTGATGGACAGGGAGGCCTGGCATGCTGCAATTCATGGGGTCGCAAAGAGTTGGACACAACTGAGCAACTGAACTGAACCCCTTGCTTTGGTCCCTCTTTCTTCCTTGCAGTGCTGATGGGGAGAGTCTATTTGGAGATGCAACAGACATCTTGTGGCTGAAGAGTCCAGGAATCAGAAGAGTCAGAGTAGTGAACTGCGACATGCTAGTGTTGCCAAATCAACTCTGAAGTCACTTATCTCCAGAATACTTGTTACATGAGATCATGACATACCTTTGTTATTTAAGTCATGATCTCTGTTACCAGAAGCTGAAAGCATCCTGATAGAAGAGCAATGGAATGGAGGGAGAAAGAGAGAAAACAGGAGTGGATGTATTACAACTTCGATACTATGACCTCACCAATCATTTGCTCCCGTTGCTGAGATTCCTTCCCCCACCCCAACTAGTTTTATTGAGAAATAATTGACAACATGACTGTATAAGTGTAAGGAATGATAAGTAGATCTATGTATATTTTAAANGATCACTCACCTAGAGTCAGAGATCCTGGAATGTGAAGTCAAGTGGGCCTTAGAAAGCATCGCTGCAAACAAAGCTAGTGGAGGCGATGGAATTCCAATTGCACTATTTCAAATCCTCAAAGATACCAGCAAATTTGGAAAACTCAGCAGTGGCCACAGGACTGGAAAAGGTCTGTTTTCATTCCAATCCCAAAGAAAGGCAATGCCAAAGAATGCTCAAACTACTGCACAATTGCACTCATGTCACATGCTAGTAAAGTCATGCTCAAAATTCTCCAAGCCAGGCTTCAATAATACGTGAACCGTGAACTTCCAGATGTTCAAGCTGGTTTTAGAAAAGGCAGAGGAACCAGAGATCAAATTGCCAACATCCGCTGGATCATCAAAAAAGAAAGAGTTCCAGAAAAACATCTATTTCTGCTTTATTGACTATGCCAAAGCCTTTGACTATGTGGATCACAATAAACTGTGGAAAGTTCTGAAAGAGATGGAAATACCAGACCATCTGACCTGCCTCTTGAGAAACCTATATGCAGGTCAGGAAGCAACAGTTAGAACTGGACATGGAACAACAGACTGGTTCCAAATAGGAAAAGGAGTACATCAAGGNAGTACGTCAAGGCTGTATATTGTCACCCTGCTTATTTAACTTATATGCAGAGTACATCATGAGAAAAGCTGGACTGGAAGAAGCACAAGCTGGAATCAAGATTGCCGGGAGAAATATCAATAACCTCAGATCTGCAGATGACATCACCCTTATGGCAGAAAGTGAAGAGGAACTAAGAAGCCTCTTGATGAAAGTGAAAGAGAAGAGTGAAAAAGTTGGCTTAAAGCTCAACATTCAGAAAATGAAGATCATGGCATCTGGTCCCATCACTTCA
>SJYQ01001579.1:0-26663 GCA_006410935.1 Redunca redunca | reverse complement strand
GGCTTATTTGCTCCACAGCAGAGGGGTCTTCCTTACCAAGGATCGAACCCATGTCCTCTGCATCCGCAGGTGGATTCTTAACCACTGGACCACTAGGGAAGCCTGAATACGTGCTTAGTTTAAACAGAGCAGTTAAGGGAGGCCTCTCTGAGAGGGGGCGCTTGAGCTGAAGGGTGGGAAGCAGCCACTACAGGAAGAACAGTGGAGCTCGCAGGCATGGGCTGTCCTGAGGAGGCCCACCCTGCCAGCATCGTACCCAGAAGCTCGTCCTCACTCTTTGATGGTCTAAACACATTACTGGCTAGTCTTCCTACTCCCCGAGCCTGAAAATATTTCACCGGTAGGAAAGGGTTCTTTTGATCACACGGCACCTCTCTGCCCTCCACTCTGCTGTGAACATTGTCCTGCGTGTCCGCTGGGAAGTGCCACCTGTGATGTGACATTCCACCGCCTCAGTGGAATGTAGAAATCTTTGCACCATGTAGTTTTCTTTACTCTCCCCCAGTTGGGCTCACTGGAGCTCAGAGAACAACTATTGATCTGACTGTGAATGTTC
Organism: Redunca redunca; assembly: GCA_006410935.1. NCBI lineage: Eukaryota > Metazoa > Chordata > Mammalia > Artiodactyla > Bovidae > Redunca > Redunca redunca. The sequence continues at coordinate 26,107 of SJYQ01001579.1, read as the reverse complement.
TTTGCGTTAAACCTCTTGAAGTGAAAGATGAATGGGTAGGACTTCTAGTTAGGCCTGGAGGCGAGAGCGTGTGCATTTATTTTCATCCGTCCCTGAACCCAAGTGAAATGACTGTACTAAGGGATTTTGAAAGTAAAACCCCACGAGGATGAAGATAATAGAAGAGGAAACAACGGCAGGCCAAAAGATGTCCAGGAATCTGGACTTGGGAACACCTGGCACCGAGGGATGGGCTGGTGAGGGTTTGGGGATCAAGTGAGAGTCTGACTCTGAACAATGAGGCGCCTGGCGCTCATTCCTGTCTTTGGCCTCAGAATATTGGCACTATTATCCAACCTAGGCAGGAGACAGGATTATTCATTTCCAGGGAAATTAATCATCTCAAGAGAAAGGACCTAATGAAACTGACAATGAAAGCCTTCCAATGAAAGGTCCCCACTTCATCCTCTACAGAAAGTCCTCCAATCACCAGCTCTTCCCACACGGCAGTTTCCTGGACTTTGTAGTGCTTTATTCTTAAATATAAACAGAAAGTCAAGGATAATCTCACAGGAAGTCTAACTCAAAAGGAGATGCCACAATAAAACAAACGGGAGACAGGAGAGAGAAGACAGTCCAGGCATCAGAAAAGAGGGAAAGAAATCTATCATTAATAATCCCAGAGAGATGAGATGCAAATACACTCTTGAAATGTTATTTAGAAATGAATATTCAAAAGAACAATAAAAACCTCTGGGGAATTAAAAATATAATGTGTGTGGGAGGATCAGTACGTGAGTTGGAAGATAAAGTTGAGGAAATTTCTCAGGAGCTAGAGCAACAAGATAGATGAAAAATAAAAAAGAACAGTAGAACCAATCGGAAATTAAGAAACAAAAAATGGAGCCAAAGGAATTCTAGGGAGAACCAAGGAAAATGGAGGGGAGGAAAATGACAAAGAAGTAACACAGGAAAGTTTCCACCCCTGAAGCACAGGAGTTTCTAGATGGAACGTCTCCTGCTATGGGCCCACCACGCAGTTGCTAAGAGTAAGCAATACAGTGTAGTTGCTAAGATTCTTTAAGGAGTCATAGATCTCAGGTTTGTCCAGGGATTTTCAGTGTGTTTGTTAGTCAGAGATTTCCACTATTAAGAGGCAGAAGAAAAGTAGCTTCTCTCTCCCTGAATAAAGATTCCTTCTTCAAAAATTTCCCATTACAAAGAAGAGCGAATCACTGGAAATCCTTTGAATCTTAGCATCGTGCTGTGAAGAACATCAAACACTCATCCTAAGCACCTCTATTCAACAACTATTCTAGAAGCAGTGGGTTTATGTCCTTCCCTTCCCAAAAAACAGGATGCTAGCCCTGTAGTTTAAAAGACTACACTGACTTTCAGTTTCTTGGGGAAGTTCCACTGTGCATCAAATAAGCACTTGGCTAAGTTGTTGGTGTTGCTAAGTCGTGTCAGACTCTGTTGTGACCCCATAGACTGCAGCCCTCCAGGCTCCTGGGTCGGTGCTTTAAGATAATTCTCTCAGGATCAGCAAAGTAAATGCTTTCACAGATACACACACACAGTGGTTGATCTCAATTGATTTGGTGTGTGTAAGTCCTATTGTTATTATCTACAAGGTAATTCATCACAATTAAACTGGTCTTTCGGGAATAAATGAATGCATGAAAACTAGGTATCTGATGTGCTTATTTACAACTTATCCTTTCTACCAAGATCACCCATTATAGAAACTGCTATGATTAAGTGTCTTCATTGGCTAACGGGTTTTGCTTCCAACAGTGCAGCCCAATTTCTGATAATGGAGCTCCAGGTACATAACCCTCTAAAGCTTCTCTGCTAATCTCTTGTACCACTGATCACTTGATACTATTATTGTCTGCTTATTATGTGTTTGTTTAGTCATAAGTCATGTCCTACTCTTCTCGACCCCGTGGACTATAGCCTGCCAGGCTCCTCTGTCCATGGGATTTTCCAGGCAAGAATACTGCAGTGAGTTGCCATTTCCTTCTCCAGGGGATTTTCCCATCCCAGGGATTGAACCTGAGTCTCCTGCATTGTAGGTAGTTTATTCTTTACTGCTGAGCCACCAGGGAAGCCCTTGTCTGCTTAATAAAAAGCCCTTAAAAAGTGGGTCACTGATCATTACATCTAAGGGGAGAATATCATTCAGATTCTAGAGTTAGTGCTTCAGTGAAGGGAGAAAAAGTTGAAATTAAATCATCATAGAAAGATTCTCGAGAAGCTTAATTTTATGTGATTATTTTCTGTGTTGAAAACAAAATAAAGTTTAAGGTCACTGCTTCCAGGGAATCTAAATTCTTGAGTTTTTCTTCTTTACAGAAACACCTTGAAAAAGTATGTAAACCTCTGCAGTTTTTCTTTAAGGCTGGCTGAGTGTATCACAGGCAGAGAGTCCTAAGCTGTGATAAGTCTTTGTTAAACACACTATGTGGTCATTCCTTGGGCTTCTGTTTAGAGACGCTTTAGTGGTCGGTATGCAGAACTGAAAATGAGATTCGCGAGGCATCTTAACGCTGGTCCTGAATTTCAGCTCTCTGTGTGGTCCTCCTTCCCAGTTAAATCACGCCTGTTCATCTTCAGCTTCATGCTAAAGAAAACAATGACTAAATAACAATCACTCCGGGACACCTCTTACTTCCCAAGGGCATCATAATAACCCATGAACACCCATGTGGATAAAATGAGCTTATAGCTTTAGTAGACGCCTTTAAACACATGGCTATTTCAGGACATTCTATATAAAATAATGACGATAAAACTTTGGCTTCCAATTTTTTTTTAATTAACAACAAAGATGCCCCAATTATAATTTTTCAGAGTATTTAAAAATTGTTTCGTAAAGGACTCGTCTAGCGTTGGGACTTACTGAAAAGGAAAGTATGCACTTTTAAACAATAAAATGATGAAAAAGAATCTTCTCTTTTTCACCCACACTATTTGCAAATCCCCTTACAGGACTCACCTCCCCTGATTATAATAAAAATTGGGCAGCCCTGTGTGTACTTGACATGCACGGGTTCCGTCTGCAATCACAAAGGAAAACAAACTCCTTTTTATTGGCCTTTTCTATATTTTGTTCATAAAAGAGTGACTGACCCCAGGTCATAGTCAAGTTCACAAAATCCAAACAAGTAGAAAGTTTCTCAAAACCCAATACCTGAGTGTTAGATTGAGGAAGGAAATTGGACCTGTTGGAATGGAACTCACGTGGACCGGTGGTGCAGCTCTGAACCAGTCATGGAAGTGACAGTTCTAATCTGCTTTTCTTGTTAACACCCAGATGGAGAGGGGGAGAGAGGAGGGAGGACAGGCTATGAGCAGATTCGTGAAAGAGTCGGGGCCAAGGATGGACTGAATTTGTACTTGTGTGTGGGGAGCAGTGCCATCCTCTCTCGGCCTGGGTGGTGGGTGTCCCAGCAGGACTCGGCACCCAGCATCTGCAGAGAGGCTGCGTCTTTTAACATCACTCTTAGCCCTTCGCTTTCTTCAGCAATCGATATCTTTACTTAGAAAGCTGAGTGCCGCGAAGAGTCCACCACCAGATTGGAGACAGCTGGGAGGCTACAGGTAGGGAAAGAGGCTTCCTACAGCTCTCCCTGCTTCTCCCTGCCTGATTTCGGGGTCATGGTGTTCTCAGAGCAGCTGAGGACCCAGTGGGTGGAGGTCTTCCACTACCCAGCCCTTAGAGGTCAAGGGCCTGCCCTCTCTGTTGGGGTGGGGGTGGGCACAGGTTTATGGGAGGTGCCTGCATGGTCTTTCTGGCCCCGCCCCAATTTCCTTTTCCCATCTCGTCTCCCCAAGGGGCAGGAAAGTCCAAAATCTTTCCTCTCTTCTCTTTCTCATCTTTGTTTGGCAGGAACTCTGTGCTTTGTAGGGCCTGCCCCTCATCTCACGAATGTTTACTGACCTTCCGCGTGCCAGGCTCAGTCCAACTGCCCAAGATATGCTAGCAAATAAAACAGAAGGAGCTTCACCTGGTAGGACTTTGTCTCACAGAGCAGCAGTCCCCAACCTTTTTGGCACGAGGGACTGGTTTCGTGGAAGACAATTTTTCTACAGACCAGGGGTGGGAAATTGTTTCGGGATGATTCAAGAGCATTACGGTTATTGAGCCCTTTATTTCTACTATTATCACATCAGCTCCACCTCAGGTCATCAGGCCTTAGATCCCAGAGGCTGGGGACCCCTGTCACAGAGGAAAACATATCATGAGCCACAGGCCCAACACAGAAGTGCGCCGTGTAGTGGCTCAGGAGTGTTAAGTGCCTTGAAAGAACAAAGGGAAATCAGAGCGCATAAAGGAAGGCAGGAGAGCTGGGCGCAGAGGTGGAAGACAAGGGACTCACCTTCAGGAAGGTCAGGGTGAGCCTCCTTGAGGAGAAGACATCTGAGAAGATGGGAAAGCAGGGGGGGAGGAAGCTAGGTGGATAATTTCCGTGGGGAAAGAGTATCAGGCAGAGGAGAGGCATCAGGCTCGTGCAAAGGCCCTGGGGGCGCCTGGCGGATTTCAGAAGTTGGAGGACTCGGGAGTAGTGAGGACTTGGAGCAGAGAGGTCTTGCTTTCTCTTGGAGCTTTATGAGAGCCACTGGAGACTCTGAGCAGGAGGTAATGAGATTCGACTTTAATTTTAACATGGCCAATAGTTCTGCTGTTGAGTTGAGGAGTGACAATAACAGGTTAAGGGCTGGAGCTGGGAGACCAGTCAGAGCCTTGCAGGAGCTCAGACAGAGATGGAGGGCGCAGCAGAGGTGGGGAGAAATGGTCAGGTTCTGGGTTATATTTGAAGGTGGGACTGCCAGGAGCTGTAACTGAGAGGCTATGGGGTGTGAAAGAGAATGAAAGTCCAGGACACTTGCAGTTTCCACTTGGGTCCCTGGAAGAAGGTGATCTTAACTGGGCTGGGAAGACTGGGGAATGAAGCAGGATTTTGAAAAGATGAAAACTAAGGTTCAGTTCTGGACATCCTGCATTCCCACTTGAATGCTGGGATCCTAATTTACTTTATTTTTGCTCCCCCTGCTCTAGAATTCTAAGTCTTTTCAAGACCGAATGGACCGCAGAGGAGATGCGCTGGGTAGAAAACTCAACAGGTGATATTTTAAGACCTCTGCTTACAGCCTGGGTCATCCCCCTGGAAGCTGAAGATCCTGTTCTCAAAGCCTTTTAATTGCTTGGCTAAAGACTGAACGCCTACCTTGTTCCACACCAAAGCCGCTGCCTGGCAGAACTTTCCAGGGCACAGGCTCTTGCAATCTCCATTCTGGAAGGTTCTGCTTCCACGGCCTGACAGAGTGAGACAGACCAGGGCCATCATGTTCATGGTTCCAGCCCTACTAAGACTGGGCTCCAACAGCTGGGCCCTGCAGAGAGGGCGATGGGAGAGAGACCCTAGCACAGGCCAGAAGGAGGCCCTGGGCTGTCACGGGGGCTACTGGCCTGGCCCCTGCACTTCCAAAGGAGCTGTTCTTGCCAAACTCCAAGCCCCCTCCCTAGGAGGCATGCTGGCAGTGGTGAGCCATGGCTTACAGGTAAGGAGCTGAGGGACCAGACCTTGCCCAGGGGCTCACATTGCTTTTAGATAAAGGAAAGAACCTTCTCCAAAAGTGGAATATATGAATGTTTTCCTTCAAGTCCTGTAAACATGTCTGATGGTGGCCAGATTTAGACACTTCTAGTATCTTCTATGGAGAAGGCAATGGCAACCCACTCCAGTACTCTTGCCTGGAAAATCCCATGGACGGAGGAGCCTGGTAGGCTGCAGTCCATGGGGTTGCTAAGAGTTAGGCACTACTGAGCAACTTCACTTTCACCTTTCACTTTCATGCATTGGAGAAGGAAATGGCAACACACTCCCAGTATTCTTGCCTGGAGAATCCCAGGGATGGGGGAGCCTAGTGGGCTGCCGTCGATGGGGTCGCACAGAGTGGGACACGACTGAAGCGACTTAGCAGCAGCAGCAGCAGCAGTATTTTCTATATTCTCAGAAGTTCTAGTAATGGATCAGATCTAACCCATAGAGTACTAGATTTTCCCTGTCTGAGTTCAGTAACCCAGTTCCAACACTTCCTGGTCATGGGACCTTGAGCAAGCCACTTAATTGCTCTGGCTTCAGTTTTCTCATCTGTAAAAGTAGGGTATTAATACATAGTAATGAGGTAATGCATGCAAAGGGCATCACCCAGGGCCTTGTGGGCCGTAAATGCTCAGCATGTGGTTTTCACATTCTGTCTATAGTATGGCTGGATCTCTTTCAAGTAGTTTAGAATTAGCTGAAAATTCTTTTATTTAAGACATCTCAATTTGCCTGTGAGATAGTTAGCCTTTGAAATTCTCACAGTTCTTTGCACACAGTAGATGCTGCGTGATACTTAGAGGAATTTGAGTACCATTGTGTGACCTGGTGATAGGATGCTGATTCTGCCCCATCCTAGCTGAGTGACCTTGGTCAAGTCACAAAACATCCCCTAAACCTCAGTTTTTGGACTTACTAAGGTGGGAATAATAGGCTATCCATCTCTCACTGGGTTGTCATGAGGATTAAAAAAAACGGTAGAGGTGAAGGAATTCAATAAAGGTTCATGTTTTTAGTATTGTTGAACTGTCTTATGGAACTGAATTATGAAATGGAATTGTTGGATTATTGTTGAACTGTTTTATTGTTTATTGCTATTGCTGTTTGTTCTTATTGCTGATAAAATGGTGGAGTCTGGGATGAGAGTTGATTCGTTTTGGGTGATTCTCGATTTGCTGCCCTGAATCACGTTAATTATTTACAAGTTCGTTATCTAGCTTCACTTGACTGATTGATTTCTTCACTCGATAAATATGTATTGAATATTTGCTCAGTACCAGGGCCCATTCCAGGCCGTAAACAGGCTGACCTGATTCTTTGTCTTGTAACTGGCATTCCTGGTAGGGGAGGCAGACAGGAAACAAGATGATTTCAGACATCGATAAGAACCATGATGAGAATAAAATATAGCAAGAGGGTGAGTGGTGGGGGGCTGGGGGTGGTCAGAGAAGGCCTCTTGGAGGAAGTGACATCCTTAAGACCTAAGGATGGACAGAAACCAGTCTTGAGAGAAGGGGAAAGGGGAAGGAAGTATGTGTGGAATGGTAGATGGGGTGTCCCAGACAGGGGAACACCCAGAGGAAAGACCCTGAAATAGGGCAGCGCCTGGCTGGCATGGTGGTGGCTGAAGAACAGAGGGCAGGACTTCCTCTGTGGTCCAGTGGTAAAGAATCTGCCTGCCAATGCAGGGAACACAGGTTCGATCTCTGGTCTGGGAGGATTCCACCTGCCATGGGGCAACTGAGCCCATGCACCATAGCAAGAGGAACTACTGCAGTGCAAAGCCTGCGCAGAGCAGACCACACTGCCTGCCACTAGAGGAAGTCTGTGCCCAGCAACAAACAGCCAGCACAGCCAGAGCTAAATAAATTTCTAAGGGACTGGGGTTCTATTTGGGTGTAATAGGGAACCCTTGAAGGGTTGTAACTCTTTTCCCGGGTGTGGTATGGATGGCTCTCCCACCTCCTTCCAGTCTCCTATTCCCCTTTCCGTGAGATTTCCCTGACCATCCTATGTAAAACTGCAACCCTCTGTTTAAAGGACTGGAATGAATTCAGCCAGTCACCACACTCTATGTCCTCCCATCCTGTTGTTATTTTTTGTCCACAGCTCTAACATTCTCTAACACGCTCTACGTTGCCCTCTTTAATTTTGTTGGTTATCCTCTTCCTGATGAGGATGCAATGTCTAGCAAGGTCTAGAAAGTGCTAGAACAGTGCTGGCCCAGAGGTGTGCAGATATTTGTTAACTGCAAGACTGGATAAAGTGAATGCTGTAGGTTCTGCTTTTAATAGGTCCCTGTGGCTGCCTCATTGTGGAGGGGGATATGGAGAGCCTGGTGAGATGGCATTCTTGGCCCCCGGATGAGGGTATGGGAGGTGGTTTGACATTGCCTTTCGGGTAGGGCCCACTGGACTTGCTAATGGCTGGAATAAGTGTTTGAAGAATGAAAGGACTTGCTTTAGGATTTTGACTGGAGCAACTGGGGCCATTTACTAGGACAGGTAGGGGGAGTACAGGAGAGGAGAGGGGACAACTTAGTTGGAAGAGTCAACTTGAGAAGTCTGTTAGACAGCAGAGTGGCATTGTCAATGGCAAAAAGATGGTGGTAAAAAAAACAGTGCTTAAAATAGTGGCGAAATTGTCAAACTGACAAATATGTGTTGCTCAAGTATTTTGGAATTTTAGGTCCAGGAAAAAAAAAATCCAAAACCTAGATCAAAGTTTGGGTAAATAAACCTGATGCTTTGATTACATTCAAGCACAAAGCATCAGATAACAGTATTAGCCAGGGACTTCTCTGGTGGCCCAGTGGTATAGGACTCCATACTTCCACTACAGGGGGCACCAGTTTGATCCCTGGTTAGGGAATTAAGATCCCACATGCTGTGAGTGCAGCCAATAAGAACGATACTATTATTAGCCAAAATGCCTATATTTTAAGTCACAAGAAGTGCTTAAAAATAAATTTCAATGGAATTTAAAATGCAATGAAGAGAATTACCATGGGGGAGGTCTCCAATATATAGGATTTCTTTTTAGCCTTTCAGTTACAGAGACAATTAAAAATAATCTTTAACCAAGTCACCATTCAGAGTTTAGTGCATCTCCTGCAGTGGTGCCTTTTCGTTGTTTGGTTTTCACACACAGAGATGCAAAACTTGTGGTCACTGTAACATGCAGGAGTGGGACTTCCCTGGAGGTCCAGGAGTTAAGACTCTGAGCTCCCAATGCCAGGGACAGGAATTCAACCCCCCACGCCCACCCCTGGTCGAGAACTAAGATCCTGCATGCTGCACAGTAGAGGCTAAAAAAAAAAAAAAAAAATCAGGAATGGTTCAGGAAGCCAACATGGCAATATAAAACCTGGGAAGAAATGGATTAAGCGAAGCTATGCTACAGTACAACCCCGATGGGCTTCGTGAAGGCATTTTGCTTTCTGGAAAATGGAAGCTCTAGAGCATAGCAATTTCAGCCGGTTCTTTCCTCTCGGGGAAATCATAAAAGCAGTATTTTTCACCCAAAGACTTTCCTGCCCCTGCCAAATGATGGGCTGACGGCTCATATTTTCCCACGCAGCGCGGTGCTTTCGGAACACCGTCTTGTCTATAGGTGCTTGGTAACAAACACGCATGAAACCTCGCCTTTCAGAGAAATTGCTGCAGACAAGCTGGGGCAGGGCTGTAACCAGGTGGCTGCAACGGGAACTCAGGGAGTGTTTAGTATTCCGTACGCGTCGGGGCTTCGAGGACCCAGCCAGGGCTGTCTCTAAGATTGCTGCGCAGCTTGCAAAGCATGGGAGTTCAGAATCTTGAGGCTGCTTGGAGGAGGTCTGTAGCTAAAACATAAGCTGTTCCCAGGTACATCGGAGTTTAATTCCATCCTCAGTCGCTGAGCTTGGGGACGCTGCCGCCCCCATCCTCAACCCCCATTTCTCTGTTCTTTGTCCTCTGGAGGCAGATTCGCTGGCCATGCATGGCTTAGTGCAGAAAACCACTGCTCTCTGAGAAGAGAAAAGATGACCACACTCTGTGGGTAGATTTAAGTTGTGCTCCGCTGCCGCCTTGCCTCATTCCGCATCATCACCCTCCTTCCTACTTCACCCTGGTTCAGCAAGCCAGTATGGAACGGCCACCAAGAGTCAGCGGACCTGTGTGTGAGCCGGGCTCTGCCATGGCCGCTCTGAATGACCCTCAGCCTGAGCCCCATTGTCCCATCTTGCAGTGATGAAGTTTGGAAACATCATCATCTCCACCTCTGTTACACAGTAATGATGCTGTGCGTAGCGTGGATGCTCTGTGCACTGACTGTCCAAGACCCCCATTCCAAGGGTCTTACCTGGGGGGCAGTACCCGTCCCCAGTTGTGAACACTGACAGTGGCAAATGGGCTCACCCTCCTCCTCATATATCCCCGAGGACACGTATCTGCCCACACCTGCCCAGAACAAATGCTGGGAAAATGAAAATGTCAATTAAATGGTTGCTATGGCAACCCGATCTCATGTTTGCAGCTACATTTGCAGTGTTGTGATTATTTTTCTCCCATTGGGTTGATTGAATTCCTCAGTTGTTGCCTCTTTCCCCATCTCTGTCACCCTGTCAACACACCACACACTCATGCTTACACACTCACAAGTACTCACACACTGTTCACAATGGTTTGTAACAGAGCATATGATGCATTTTAAAGGGCTGAGGTAAAAGCCAGGAAAATTATTTTGGAACAAGTGGGCACATTCCTGTGTTCTTTTTGTGACTTTTGGGGGTAGCCCAAAGAAATAGAATTTCCAGTCTGACACCAGAAAGACTCTCCTGTTAAAATTTCCTTTTTGACCTTGCATGAGCTCTTCAACTCCTTGAGCAGGGGGTTTTAGCTCTTGATCAAGAGAACATAATGCTCTTAGCCCTACGAGGGGAGGGGAGAGGAGGGCAGCCTTATAAATACTAACAAGAAAATGCCTGCAACCTTTGCACTCCCCTGAAGAGTGACCTGCATGCTGGTCATGGCTCAGCTTCACTGTGGAGTCCAGCTCAGCCTGGAGGAGGAGCAAGGGCCTGGAGACAGATGCCTGGATTGGATCAAGTTTTATTAGCTACGAAACCCTGAGTTAGTTGCTTAATCCCTCTGTTTGTCTATGAAATGGGGCTGACAAAAGGAGTGCTACCTCATGGGGCTGTTCTTATAATTAAATGAAATGCCGTAGAAATTGTTGGCTTGGAGTGAGGACCCAATGGGCTTCCCTGGTGACTCAGTGGTAAAGAATCTGCCTGCCAATGCAGGAGACATGGGTTCAATCCCTGGGTCCAGAATATCTCCTGGAGAAGAGAACAGCAATCCACTCTAGTATTCCTGCCTGGAGAATCCCGTGGACAGAGGAGCCTGGTAGGCCACAGTCCATGGGGTCTCCAAAGAGTCAGACACGACGGAGGGACTAAACAACCAACAAGGACCCATTAGGTTAGGCCCAGATTCTACTCATGCCGATCCCTTCCAGAAATCCACAAAGGAAAAGTGCACGGCCCAGCTGTCATCACCGGAAGATGTGTGCTTAAACTTTTCATACGTGTGTCTTTGCTGTTTTTTAGAATACATTCCAGCTTCTTCTTTCAGAGCCAGTTGGAATGCAATAAGCAAACATTCATTGTTTTCCTCCCTCTTGATAAATGATTTGATTTGATTTAGTAATTTTAAAATTTTGTTTTCGAAAGGTTTATTTTTTCCCTGATGCCAAAATTTCCCGATGATGAAATCTCCTCTCACCAACTCAAATATCTCAAGGGCTGAAGTGCCTTGTGGGGCACAGGCAGTCTTTCTCCCATGACCGTGCCTGGAAAAAAAAGGGAATGAATCTCCAGTCTTACTCAGAGGGTGGAGAGGCCCTGCAGGAATCCAGTCTTAGCAAAGAGGAAAGCCAAAGAAGGAAGTTTCTGGTGGTTGCTTTTTTTTCTTCTAACCCTCCTGAACTTCACTATCAGAGGCAGGTATCTACCACCGTTTCCTAGATCTCCTTCCTTGGGGAAGGACTGGGCTGCAGGGAGAGAGAAAGCCTGAGCATCGCTAATTAACTGCTGCTTCTGCCGAAGGGAGTGAGGTAGAGACACCAAAGGTGCCATCGCAGGTATTTTTCTTTTACAGAAATTTCAAATTTGAACACTTAAAAAAATTCAAGGTGAATATTTTACTGAATAATAAATGAACTGTAGAATGTGTATAACCTTTGCAATGTTTTTTTTTTTAATTGCTTAAAAAACGTAAGGGAGCACAGTTTACTCGGGAACGAACTGATGTTCCCTAGGCCTGGAAGAGTTGAAATGAGGAGAGCTCCACTAAGAAACAGCACTAAGATTATTTTAGCAGATGGTAACCTTTAGTGATTTTTAATCAAACAATGTATTTGATCATGTGTGCCTAAACCACCATACGTGTATTACTTTAAAAGTAAAATGGTAAATGCTTTCCTAAATACTGAATATCATTAAACTAAGTATATGCAGTGGGTATGGCACTGCTTTAACACTTGCTATTGATTCGCTCTGGTGCTATTTCCAGGCTCCCCTGGGGAGCAGGGGGATGGCCTCAAATTCCTTTTCAATGATGTTAAGGCCTCTTCTCCTCCCAAGTGTCATCATAGAGGCAAACTCAACCAAAGGTGGGGGGAAGGCCCCTGCCCATTGTTGTTCTGGTCTCTGATGCTGACACCAGGGGTGTCCTGGTCTTTGGGTCCTAAAGGGGGACCCCTGGGGGCCATTTCCATGTGGAACATGCTTGGAGCCAGGAGCCCAGGACATGGCCGGAAGCACCTCTTTGAGGTCAGTCCTGTATGGGTGCCTCAGTGGTTGCACAGTCCAGCTCCCCAGTGCCAGGCTTGTCCCCACTGGTGAGAAAGGCCTAAGGTGCTCAGACCCTCATCCCCAGAGTATCATGGCTAAGTGTCTATGTTCAAGAGTTAGGGGAGGGGGTCCTGGTGGAGCTGATGGGGAGGCTGACAACCCCAAGCTTCACTATTCCTGCTATCACATCTCACGCAAGATGGGAAGAGGGAGCCACGGTCCCCTCCCCCATCATGGGTCCTTGGGCTGATATTTTTCTAAAAGAAAAAAGACAGTCCAAGATGATTCTGCAAAAATCTCTTCCATAAACATAAGCAGGGGAGTTCTAAGCAGGGAGGAGTTAGGAGAAGGGGTAATGGCAGAGGATTTGGCTTTATTGGAGCCTTCTGTTTTTATTTTTTTTTTTTTTTTTTTTTTTTTTTTTNCCCAGTGACAAGAGAGCACAAGGTCTTGCTACCTGCCCGAAAAGGGAGTGGGCATGCTGGGAGAAAAGAAAATTAACTTTTCACAAATTATGCTGCCACAGATGCTTACATTTAACTCATTTTGTACCCCATCCCCCCAATAAAGAAATTGTGAGGGATCTCCCTTATGGTAACGCTTTGAATCCCAAGTTCTGGAGTGCAAACTGCTCAGGGCCCTGGTCTACCTGGTGAAGGGCAGCCTTAAGTGTCGATGGGACCAGAGGAATGACTAGGTCCTCATCCTAGCAATCGCATCAGCATCACCTAGGAGCTTGTCAGAGATGCAGGATCTGAAGCCCCACGGAATCTTAATGTATGCATGCGTGCGTGCTCAGTCATGTTTCTTTGCGACCCCATGGACTGTATGCCCGCCAGGCTCCTCTGTCCATGGGATTCTCCAGGCAAGAATACTGGAGTGGGTTGCCATGCCCTCCTCCAGGGGATCTTCCCCACCCAGGGAGTGGACCTGCATCTCCTGAGCCTCCTGGCAGATTTATTACCACTGAGCTGCCACTGAATCTTAAGCTGCGTCTAACACCCCAGGTGGTTCGTGTGTGCGGTGCACTTTGAGAGGTGCTGCTTTGTGGGAGGGGGCTGCCTCCTGCCAAGGGTTACTGGAACCTTGAGAAGCTCCGTGTTGGATTAGCAGGGTTCAGCCTCCCTGCCGTGAACAGCTGTGGTTCTAACTATAGCCCTGAGCCTTCGTGTAAGACAGGCTCACCTGCTAGGCAACAGCGCTGCTCACCTTGAGGGAACCCTGGGTCTGCTCATTACTCATGCCTCTGTTCTAATTTCACGGTTTCTGCCTGCGGTTGTGTAATCCTGGGCTTGCGAGGCTCAAATGTGGCGAAAGTCACCAGGCTGATGAATTCCCTGCTCCGGTGACGCCTTCGTCGGAGGTGACACTCCCCTTTCACGGGTGAGGTTATTGGAGGGACAAGGAGGCCAACCTCGTGTTGTGTCCTCAGTTATGGTGGTTTTGGTGCCTTCTCCAAAATGATCACATCTCGGGCAAGTGCACAGCACCGCAATTACCCAAGACTCTAGGGATGTTGGGATCAATTTTTTTTTTCTTTCCCAAACAAATGAGTATTCTTCTGTCTTTTGCTAGTTGAAATGTCTATTTTATAGAAAGCATTTTATTTCCACCAATTCTCACAGCAACCCTATTGGAGGTGTATGTGTAGAGGAAGGGGGGTTGTTATTATTCCACTTTTCAGAAGGGAAAACAAAATCCGAGAAGTAAAGTAACTTTCTTAAGATCACACAGTAAATTAAATGACAGACTGTGGACCCAAACCCAGGCATGTGTGACTCCATGGGGCTCTCTGTCCACCCGGGCTATAGTGAGTTTATCAAACACAGAATTCCTACAGTCCAGGATATCTATCTATTCTTTTCTCCAGGTGAGGAGGAAAGAGGGAGTATTTTTCTGAATGATCTTTGTCATTCTTCTCCTGCTTCTCCCAGGTGGGCACCTCCAGGGGCTCACATTTTTCCTTAGTTTCTCCCCATGAACCAGCCAGCCTCTGAACTATGATTGCTGTGCTCCGATGGCTTCTTAGAGGCCAGGAATAAAGCCCGGGTGGCAGGTAGCGTGAGCACAGAGGCCGAGTGGCCATTCTGTTCTCAGGGACAGGTGCACACTGCAGTTCCCGGGAAGACCCTGGTGCTGTTCCTTTTCTTTTTTTGGCTATACCAGGATCTTAATTCCCTGACTGGGGATCGAACCCCAGGCCCTGGCAGTGAAAGGGTCAAGTCCTAACCACCGGACTGCCAGGGAATTCCTGGGTGGTGCTGTTCCTTTGACACCAGGGGAGAGGCCGGGAAGTTCTTTGACAGCTCTGACCTTCAGAGGGGATGGATCTAGGTTCAAGTTTTAGCATGACAAGTTTCAGAAACCCTCTCAGCACTTTTGCCTTTGGGAAGCCCTTTCTCTTTTTCTTTAAAAAGAAAACTCTAAAAATATATTTACCACAATGTTGGCGTTAAAGATAAACATTCTGTTATGTGTAAAACCATTTTCTTCATCCTGAGTTATTTTTCCTTCTGCTTTTAAGTGATATTAAAATATTTTCATGGACCGCCTCCCCCCAGCCCCCGCCAAATACTATGGCATTGTGTTTAGTGTACCTACTGACTTTCCTAAGCCTCAGTTTCCTCATCTGTAAAATGGGTGTAGTGACAGCATCTGCTTTGGTCCATAGCAGTTAGCTTGTGTAGAGGTGGCCTCCAGCCCCTGGCATCTAGTTAGTGCTCAGCTGGGAAGGCTGCTGTCACTGTCCTCTACTGGGGGGTGATGGGCTTGCTGTTAGGGGGACTGAGTAGCTCCCCTGGGGGCAGGCTGCTTCTGAGGCACACAGTCCAAGGCCCGTATGGGTGAGGGTTTATGCCATCAGCTCTGCTTCCCACTCCTGCCTCGCAAAGCATCAGCCAGAAGAGTGAGCAGAGCCCGCCGTCTGCCCAGGCCTGTCAGGGCAGAGCTGGGATGAGAAACTCAGGCTCGGACCCCAGCCCAGAGCTGTCAGGCCCCACCCCAGGCTGTCTCCTCAGGGAGACAATCACAAGTGCATCTAGGCAAAGACGCAGACCAGACTTTGCTGAAAACATTGCTCCTGCTGCCCACATTGCAAAGGATTCACCCCCGCTACCCTCCCCACTCCCCACTGCCGCTCCGTTTCCTCAAGGCCACATTCCCGTGTGGGCCACCACAGGCAGCGCCCGGCGAGGGCCACGTCCCCGTGTGGGCCACCACAGGCAGCACCCAGCGAGGGCCTGACCTTTGACGGCCCAGCCTGGGGCCAAAGCCCCGCTCTGCCCCTGAGTGACTGGGCAGGTTGCTTCACATCAGCTGGCTCACTTGAGAAAGGGATGTAAACACACATCTTACCTCATGGGGCAACTGCAAAGGTGATACAGGTGGCAGCGCGCACGCACGCGCGCACGCACACACACACACACACACACACACACACACACACGGCTCCATCCTGAGGAGCGCGGGAGGTCCTGGAGCTGCTCTCTCCTCCCATCTCCTTCAGGAAGCCACTCAGGAGAAAGCCCATGCCTGGGGGCAGGGTGCGGCCCAGGGTAGAGCCACTTGGGCTGCAGATCCAAGTGGAATAATCCTCAAATCACATCAAAGAGCCGCTGGAGGAATAAAAGTGAACACATTTGAAAACACTTACAATGCTACTTGGTCTGCAGTGACTGCTCAGTGGGTGTTGGGTAATGTTTTTTCTCAATACACAAGCCACAGATGGCAAAGGGGCTTCCCAGGTGGCACAGTTGGTAAAGAATCCATCTACAATGCAGGATACATAAGAGACATGGGTTCGATCCCTAGGTTGGGAAGATTGCTTGGAGAAGGAAATGGCAACTCATTCCAACTGGAAACTTCCATGGACAGATGAATGTGGCAGGCTACAGTCCATGGGAGTCACAAAAAATCAGACACTACTAAGCGTGCTCACACACCCACACACAAACCACAGATGGCAAAGTGGCTATAGCCTCCAGGACAGAACCTTCTAGAACTTACATGGGCTTCCAGAAATGAGAGTCCTCAGTTCCTTCCTCTCCAAATTGCCCACTGGAAGGTTTGTTGTTCAGGGAGTGTTGGCGAGTTTCCCCTAAATCCATGGCCTCTTGGTTGCTGAGACTCAAGCTGTTGACTTCTTCACTTCAGGAAATGACCATGTACCGGAGGCAGAGGGGCGGGGGCTGTCACCCTGATAATAACCACAGTGGGTTGTGTAGGCAGCAGGAGGGCCTGGATAGACTTTGAGCTCCAGGAACTTTGAAGGAAAGGGAGAAGAAGGGGAGGGATTACAGGTCTTGAGTGCCTCTTCAGAGCCAGGCTACTGGTGGCTCTTTGGCTCTGCTTCGGATTTGTGGAAACAGTCTTGCATGAAGCTCTGTCAGGGGAGTGGCCTGGGAGACCATCAGTCAAGGCCCTTGGCTCTCTGGCTTCAGCTCTTTCTCTGTCCTCACTGTGGGCAGGGCCCTCGGTCTCAGAGCCAGCTGGACACCAGGATGGGCCCAAGGGGAGCTTCTGGCTTCTGAGGGCCCCAGACTCAGACCCCGAACTCATTGGTGCCAGACTCTGACAGCCACAGGCTGCTCCCAGCTCTTTCCTTTTAGCTTTTCTCTAGTGGATTCCCTTTCTTTTCTTTTTCTTTGCTATTGTGGTTGGCTGCATATCCCAGCATGTGTGATCCTAGTTCCCCGACCAGGGATCAAACCTGCACCCTCTGCAGTGAAAGGACAGAGCCTTAGCCACTGGACCACCAGGGCAGCCCCTCTTTAGTCCAGTGTGAATCCTGACTGAGAGATGACAAAGTCTGTACTCTCTCTGAATGGTGTTTTCCTGAAGAGACTACTGTTAACCCGAGTGCTCATTGGCTGCTGGCATAAAATATTAATACCTAAGTGAGTGTGTGAGCTCTGGAGCCTTCCAGGGGTAGGGTCTGGTTTCACATCTTGAGGTGAGACGACAGCTGCAGGCAGTGTCTGGGGGGCCCGGAGGCCCTGCGCCTGCTGGGAGGCACAGCCCTGGCCCAGCACAGCTGCTCCACGGCCAGGTTCCGGGGAGCCGAGGTCAAGAAGCACGGCAGCCATGAGAGGTATGTGCCCTGGTGAACAAAGTGTGATAAGGAATCTGACTTCTGGAATCTGAACTGAACTTTGCTGGCTGTTTTTGTGACTGTCAGTGCAACATATTGGTTTCTTCCTATATTGTGATGCAATCTATATACATAGACATACAGAGAAGTGATAGTCAGATGCAATTTTCTTACATATATTCTGTTCCCCTATGCAATGACTTCTTAATATGGCATCTGTGAGTCTCCTGTGATCTGGAGGGCTCTCTGGGAAGGTGAAGTAAGAAAAGCAAGGTGCCGGACAGAGTGTGTGCTGTGCTGACACTCGTGGGTGAGCTGGGCATTTCCTGCATGCGGGGACTATCTCTCAGAAGGATCTACCAGCCACTGGCCACAGTGATCGTCTCAGAGGAAGTGAATTCTGGGACAGAGTTCAGGCGTGAGAGGAAGGCTTGCTTTCATCAGAGTCTGTACTGTTTGAACTTGTTGGGTGTCCAAACAGTCCAACCAGAGAACAACTCCACAGGGCGATATGCCGACTTGACTTTCAAGAGGACCTGAGAGGAGAGGCCTGTGAATGTCAGAACTGGGGGCTGAGCAAGAAGCAGCTAATTTGGGTGGGCAGCTGCTACTCTTCTAAATTAAGAAGGTGGCCAAGGTCAAAGGCTGACTCACAGCTGGCCCCACAGTGGCCGAGGGAGCTCAGTGGAGGGGCGCCCTCCTTGCAGGGGGTCTGACAGCCTGCCACATGCAAGCTGGTATCCTCATGGTAATGATGATACCTAGGGCTTTCATGAGTGGGGCTCAAAGCACGTGTGCAAACCCCATTTACTCTCCTCAGAGCCCTTCGAGGCTGGGGGGCTATAGCACAGACCCTCGATGTCTGATGGAGAGGGATGGGAGGGAGGGAACTGGGCCGTGATTCAGGACATCTGGCAGGGGTGCCTTTGCTCCACCTCACCCGGGAAGGGAGTCCCCCCAGGAGGTCACGAGCAGCCTGGACTGCCCACAGGCCTGCCCCAGGCAGCTGCCAACCTGCTAGGCCGGCCAGGCTGTGTGAGCTGTAGGTCACATTCCTCAGCCATGAAGCACCTGGTTGACAAGGCCAGAGGCCTAGTGTCCATCCATCCTTCACACAGATTTCCGATCACAGTGAGAGCTGAGTAGGCCTCAGATGCCGGTTAACTATTTGCCTGAGGCAGAGTGAGCACCTGGTCAAGAGGTGTCAGTGGGGTGGGACTGGCCTCACCAAGCTGCCTCATTCCACTCTTGGGGCCTCACGGCACAGAGCTTTGAAATTTTGTTCTCTGAGAACACCTCACTTGCCTGTAAATCTCTGGCCCGGCTCTTGTTGGGTGGGATGAGGTGTCTAGCCTATACTCTGCCCACTCATGGCAAACCTGTCCCCTACTGTAGAGACAACCCAGGGGGGCCTCCACCAGGGCAGGGAAGCTCACTGGACCCACAGGGGCCCACAGTATTCATCCATACAGTTCACCTGGAAATGGGTGGCCCACTATGCCAGTTCGCATAGGACTGAGGGATTTCCCAGGATGGGTGACTTTCAGCACTAAAACCAGGACAGTCCTGGGCAAACCCGGATGGCTGATCACCTTCCCTGGAAGTCTGCCAGCAGAGGGATATGCCAGGGCTCTCTGCATCCTTTCAAGGGCAGGGATTATGCATTCCTTTCTTTTTTTCCCTTCTATAATTACAGACTTTGGACTTCCCTGGTGGCTCCATGATAAAGAAACCATCTGCTAGTGTAGGAGACGTGAGTTTGATCCCTAGGTCAGGAAGATCCCCTGGAGAAGGAAATGGCAACACACTCCAGTATTCTTGCTGGGGAAATCCCATGGACAAAGAAGTCTGGCGGGCTACAGTCCAAGGGGTTGCAAAGAGTGGGACAGGAGTTAGCCACTAAACAACAACAACTTGCAACAACGCCCAGGTCTTTTCTTTGTATTTCATGATGTTGATGTTTTTGAAGAGGACAGGCCAGGTGTTTTGTAGATTGCAGGGCCCTCCAGCAGTGCCTGGTGTGTAACTGGCTGCATATAACTGCTACCATGTTGCCCACCATGTACCAAGGTCGTCCCATGCATTATCTCATTCATCTCTTCAACCACCCTTGGAAGGACAAGTGATATAATTATGCTCATCGCGCACTCAAGGAAAATAGACTCAGAGAAGTTAAAGCACTTGCCTGAAGTAGTTCAGCCAGAGAGAGGTAGGCCTGGATTTTAACTTGAGAGTCAAACCTCCTAACTGCTGGGCCATTGTGTCCTGGAGAGTTTTCTTGTTTTATTTGCAAGTGTTGTTTATTTTAACTTCTGAAACTCTAACATCAGCAAATTGTCGTCAAGGTCACCAGCCATCCTCTACCCAGAACTGCTCCCCATATACAGATTGAGATAAGGTGGCTGACCTGTGGAATTTCCCTTGTAAGAAAAGAGGGGGCAATTAACCATGAGAGCCTTGAGATTGTGAGCAGATGGGTGCAAAGGGTTATGGGGTGAAAGTTCACCTCTGAGTCTTAAAAACCCCTGCCTTCTGATCTGAGTCCCTGTTCTTGGTTCTGATCTGAGCCCATGATATGAGTTCCTGTTCTGAGTTCTTATCTGAGTCCCTGTTCTGTGTTCTGATCTGGGTCCCTGTCCTGTGTTCTGATCTGAGTCCCTGTTACAGGTTGGAACAGGATATGAACCAAGGAACCCTCTCTGGTCTGGTCTCTCTGTTTGTGGCTGGAGCTGAAGTGGCAAAGAGTCACTTGGCTCCACTTACTGCCTTTGCCCCTGCCCAGTGCTGTAGCCTGAGGTAGAGCATCTTCTCACAGGGCCTAGTCACCCTTCTCCAGGAAGTCTTCCAGGCTGAAGGCCCAGCAACCCAAGGTAGCCCCTATGTCCTTTACTCTGCCCCCATCCCTGACTCTGCCCCCTCCAGAACAGCCTTCCTCACTCACTGCACATGGTAAATATTCAGTACCTATCAATGAATGGGTATAGGATGCCTCGGGACCTACCTTTTGTTGTCACTCTGACAAATCACCCTTAAGTTCTCACTAGCCTTTCCACTGTTGCATGTGCCCGTTGGTTGGCATGAGTTCTGTCTGCATTGCTCTTAAGAAAACTACCTCTTTTCTGTGCATTTCTGCCCTTGTTTGCGGCCAGGCTGGCCCCTGTGGCTTATACTTTTCTCTTCTCAGGATTTCCCCAGCAGCTTCCACTTGGGCCTTGCTCTTGGGCTGCTCTTCTCACCCCATCACAACTGCCGGCCCAGTCTGTTCCCAGGTCTTTCTCTGGGTGATCCATCTATGACTCCATATTTCTAGTGAATTTATTCATTCAACAAATATCCGCTGGGCACCTACTATGGGTGAAGCACTGTACTAGATACTGAGGTCAGCAGGGAACAAGATAAAGTCCTTGCCTTCATGGGAGGAAGATTGAAGGGCAAAAAATCAACAAACAGCAATTGCAGGATGTAGTATGTGCTAAGAAGGAAAGAAAACAGGAGGGTTACTTGGAGAATAATGGGGGGCTACTGACTCTGGATTGGCGACCACGGAAAGCCACTCTGAAGAGGGGACAGCTGAGCTAAGAATCTGAGGACGAGGAGCCAGCATGCAGAGTTCAGGGAACAGCATTCTAGGCACAGGGAACAGCAAGTACTAAGGTTCAGTGTCATGCTTGGAAAACAAGAAGGAAGCCTGTGCAGCTAGAGCAGGACTAAGCTGTGGGATGCCACGGGGATAGGGTCATCAGCCACAATAAGGAGTTTGGATTCTGTTGTAAGCTTCACAGGAAGCCACTGGTGCTTTCGTTTTTTTAAGTTTTTTTTTTTTTTTTTGATGTGGACCATTTTTAAAGTCTTTATTGACTTTGTTATAACATTGCTTCTGTTTTATGTTTTGGCTGTGAGGCACAGGGGATCTTAGTTCACTGATCAGGGATTGAACCTGCACCCCCTGCATTGGAAGGTGAAGGCTTAACCACTGGACCACCAAAGAAGTCCCACCAACGGTGCTTTTAAAGTCAGAAGGTGATGTGGTCTCCTTTTCATGTTAAACCTCTCTGGCTATTGCAGTGGACCAGAGGGTGGTCCCCCAGGGTCCTACCCTCCTGCTTGTGCCTGTTTGCATCCCCTCACACTCTGCATGGCTCCGTAGTACACTGGCTCGCTAGGCATTCTGGTCCTCAGGCCTGGCCTCTCTCCCTCAAAACCCCCTCTGGCCCACTCTGGCCCTTGCGTGTTCTAAGGTGCTGCTATCACAGTGGTCACTCTTATAGGCTCCAGGCCTCCATGGATGTCCCTCCTTAGAGACCAAGACTGGGGCTCTGCACTCAAGCAGACCTGTGGCCCAGTCCTGGCGTAGCCACTCACCAGCAGAGCCTGTGCTTCTTCTGAGCCTGTTTCCTCCTCTGGAAAAGTAGGGGTACCAACTTTTGGTAGGTAGGGCACCTACATCATGGATACTTGGCTTTCCAGGTGGTGCTAGTGATAGAGAACATGCCTGCCAATGCAGGAGACATAAGAGATGCGGCTTCAATCTCTGGGTCGGGAAGATTCCCTGGAGGAGGGCATGGCAACCCACTCCAGTAACCTTGCCTGGAGAATTCCATGGATAGGGGAGTCTGGCGGGCTACAGTCCATAGGGTTGCACAGAGTTGGACACAGCTGAAGTGACTTAGCATGCACATACACATGGGTATTTGTGTGGTTTAGTGGAGAAAAGCTGGATGGTGCCGGAGCCATGCCTGGCACTGGGCTAATGGGCCTGTGTCTGAGTCTTGCCCTTCTGGGCCAGGAGTGACTGGACAAACGGTGCCCATTGGATCTTTTGCTGTGGCCCAAGCTCTGAGGCTCAAATGTGAGCTGTGAGAGCCTCGTGGATTCTTGACCTGGTTTTTCTCTGCTTTGTAACCACTGAAACAGCTGGCCTTACTGCTGGCAGAGAACAGTCCTGGGCAACGGGCTGAAACCTGAGGAGATGAATTTAAGCCGCAGATTTATAATACCTTCTGTGAGCTTGGCAGGTGTAGCTGAAGCTGGTATTAGTAAACACAGCGCAGCCATTGATCACACTGGGGAGATGGCCCTAACTGACTTGACAAAGCCTTGAAACGTTCCGTTAACTCCCCATTTGGAGTCTACATTGTGGACAGTGCTGGACCTGGGTTTGAGAGACTGCCACTTTTTAGCTATGTGACCTTTGTGTTGCTGTTTAGTCGTTAAGTTGTGTCTGACCATTTGCCACCCCAAGGACTGTATCCCGCCGGGCTCCTCTGTCCATGGGATGTCCCAGGCAAGAATACTGGAGTGGGTTGCCATTTCCTTTGCTCTTTCCAGATCAGGAATGGAACCTGTGTCTCCTACATGGGCAGGCGGATTCTTTACTGCCGAGCAACCAGGGAAACCTTGGCCAGGTTAATTAATGGAGTCTCTGTTTCCTTTGTAAACTGAAAACAGGGTCCTTTGAGGTTGTGATGGCAGAAAGATGTAACAATAGCCAGGAAAAGCCTTGTGAACACTGAACCATGGGGTGATGAGCGTGATGCTTGGGACAACATAGTGTGGGTTCTAGAATCAGTAAAACAGGGTTCTGTTCTCCTAGCTGTGTGACCTCAGGCAAGTTGCTTAACCTCTCTGAACCTCAGTCATGTTATCTGTAAGATGGGGATAAGAGCAGTGCCAGGGTTGTTGGGAGGATTATATGTTATACAGGAGGTAGAACAGTGTCTCCTACAAACTCATGTCCATTTGGCACCTGAGAGCATGACCTTGTTTGGAAATAGGGTCTTTGCAGAGACGGTCAAGTTAAGATGAGGTCATCCTGGATTAGAACGGGCCCTAATCCAATACAACTAGTGTCCTTATAAGAGGGGGAAAGTTTGAATAGACACACAGAGAGGAAAGCATGATGTGGAGACAGAGATTGGAAGAATTCGTCTACAAACCAAGGAACACCAAGGACTGCCAGCAACCAGCAAAAGCTGGAAGAGGCAAAGGTTTCTTTCTTGGAGCCTGCAGAGGGAGTGTGGCTCTGCTGCACCTTGAATTCTGACCCCTAACCTCCAGAACTGGGCAACAATAAGCTTCTGTTGTTCAAGCCAGGGGTCCCCAACCCCCAGGTCACAGACTGGTACCCACTGCTCACATGACCGCCTGAGTTCCCCACCCCCACCCTATCCCCTGTCCACAGAAAAGTTGTCTTCCATGAAACCAGTCCCCACTTCCCAAAAGGTTGGGGACTGCTGGTTTAAGCCGTCCAGTCTGTGGTTATTTGTTACAGCAACCACAGGAAACTAATATGTTTGAAGATCCAGAAAAAGTGCCCAGCGTGATCCCTGGCATGGCGTAAGTGCTTTAGAGAAGTCAGCCACTGTTATCATGCCTGTGTCTGCTCTGTCACTTCAGTCATGCCTGACGCTATGACCTTGTGCACTATCGGCTGCTAGGCTCCTCTGTCCATGAAATTTCCCAGGCAAGAGGACTGGAGTGGGTTACCATTTCCTTCTCCAGGGGATCTTTCTGGCCCAGGGATTGAACGCACATCTCGGTCTCCTGCACTGCAGGCAGATTCTTTACCACTGGAGAAACCCATTATTCCTGGAATTATCATTATTAATGATTCAAGGTAGGTTGTCATGGCTACAGACTTGGTTGGAGGAAAGCCCTGTAGCCTTCCCACCTCAGACCTTTCTAGGAGTCAGGTGGGGTGGGGTGGCTGCCACAGCTCTGGTCTCCGAGAGCCTTGCCTGGACAAAGTGGCTGCCCCTGGGGGCGATGACTGGCCCCCATGCATCTAGGGGGGTTCTGTTGAGGTTTGCAGTGAGTCTCCAGGGGCCCCTGTTGTGGGAAGGGTGGCAGCTGCCACTGTGGCCTTGGCCTCCCAGGAGCCGCCTGGCGTGGCAACAGCCCAGGTCTGGTTTCTGGAGCCCGTCTTAACAGACGCCTCGTCAACCTGTCTGGCAACAACATTCCTCCGACACTTGGGCAGCCGGCTGTCATTCCGCAGCTCGTTGTGGTTTTTTAACTTGTAGACGAGGAACATCAGCTGCAATTCACTGGGCAGTTCTGAGCCCAGCGTTTCCCCTGTGGCGCTCGGATCCCTCGCCTTCCGCCTGGCTTCTGTTCAGCCCCTGGAGGCAGATCTTCCAAGGCCCTCCCTCGGCAGACAGGCAGGGACGAGGGGGCCTCTGGAGTCCTTCCGACACCCCAGGACAGACTGACTTCATCTCTTGCCTCCTTCAGGGCCCGTCGCAGCTTCTGGGTTTGGGGTAAGCAGTGTCGGTGTGTGGGTTCCAGGTAAGAGTGAGCAAGGGAGAGAATTAGCCCCAGAGTGCCTGGTTCTGGCGCTTTCCTTGGACGGGCCACTTGATCTTTTAGAGCTTCGGTTTTCACTCCTGTAAATAGAGATATTGCGAGGGCTTGAGAAATAATCAGAAGTGGAAGTGCCCTCCCTCAAATGGGCCCCACAGTGAATGACTGTGAGTAGCAGGTCGCATGGTGAGAGGGTTTGAACACGGTGTTTCCTGCTTCTTGTTCAGTCACCCGGTCGTGTCCGACTCTTTGTAACCCCATAGACTACAACACGCCAGGCCTCCCTGTCCCTCACCATCTCCTGAAGTTTGTCCAAGTTCATGTCCATTGCATTGATGATGCCATCCAACCATCTCATCCTCTGACGCCCTCTTCTCCTTCTGCTTATGTCCACAAACTTACATTAGGGCCGAGGAGGCCTCAAGGGGAAAGGGGACAAGACTCCTGACTGCCCCAGCTGAAGGTCAAGGCTGTAAAAGCCTGTCTGTTGGGCAGAGGGCAGCCCAGCTGAGTCCACTGTATGAATGGATGCTGGGTCCCCTGGAGCGGAGCTTACCATAGGGCACAGACTTAATCGAGGCACCAAGGACTGCATGTGTGTCCAGGTGGAGCAGTGACCAGGAGAGGAGTCTAGTGTCTTGGAGGTGCTGGTGGTGAGTCAGAAGGACTCTGTGATGCCACGAACCCAGGCATCTTTGCCATGGGATGAGCATTAGTTAGTGTCAGTCGCTCAGTCGTGTCAGACTCTTGGCAACCCCATGGATTGTAGCCCACTAGGCTCCTCTGTCCATGGGATTCTCCAGGCAAGAATACTGGAGTGGGTTGCCATTCCCTTTTCCAAGAGATCTTCCCGAACCAGAAATTGAACCTGGGTCTCCCACAGCGTGGACAGATTCTTTACCCTCTGAGCTGCATGTCTGAGCCTAACCAAGACAGTAGATATTTCTCCCTGAGTGGAGCGTTTCTCAGCAGTTTGCCCCTCACTTTCTCTGAGTCTATGTTTCCAGCATTGGGTGCAGCCTCCTGGGTGCTGTGGGGTCAGGGATCCGCGTTGGTCATGGAGAGCATCCTGGTTGCACAGTTGGGCCAGATGCTGATGTGGTCCTTGATCAGTCAGTGGGAGTGATGGGCAGAGACCTTGCAAGCAGCCCCTGAGGCTTTCAGGGAATGTTTGGAATGGTGGAGAGGGCCCCTAGGAAACACTGCAACATCTGGAGCTTGGTGCATGCACACACAGGCGCTCTGCACCTTTGGCTTTGAGGTTGGCAAAATCAACTCTGAAACTATTCTAGT
>SJYQ01001578.1:182206-200645 GCA_006410935.1 Redunca redunca | reverse complement strand
CTTTGTGTGTGTGTGTGTGTGTATATATATTTTACATAAGGTTTGTACTAAAAGAAAGTGGTTAATATTACCAAATTTGATTTTAAATCCCCAACTGTGAGATGTTGTATTTCCCAAAGATACTATATGCTTACCTTTTTTCCTGTTTTTTTTTTTTAAATTTGTTTATTTTTTTAGTTGAAGGATAATTGCTTTCCAGAATTGTGTTGGTCAGACTTCATTTTAGATCAAACTTGAGACAGTGCCCATTTTTGTCCAGCTTTATAATAATAATAATAATAAAACCTCATAGAGTTTCAACAAAGAAAAAAAAAAAAAAACAAGTAAAGTACCAGAAATGCCCAACTCCTAGGAGCAATCATGTTTAGTTTAATTTTCCTCCTTACTGTAATTTCACAAGAGATAAATTCAGAAACTCATCAGGTTTGTAATCAGGATCCTGATAGCAGTAAAAATTAATAAAAGCACAACTATTTGAAACACAAACTTGAAGAATCTACAAAAGCCTAATGAACTTTACTTATAATAAGTAAAGTCAGAAATAAAGGTGTGAGTAAAGAGTGATTTTTTTTTTAAATTAATTTTTTAACTGTTTATTTTCCATTGGAATATAGTTGATTAACAACGTTGTGTTAGTTTCTGGTGTAAAGTGATTCAGTTATACATATCTATTCTTTTCCAAATTTTTCCATTTAGGTTGTTATATAATGAATGGGCTTCCCAAGTGGCTCAAGATAAAGAATCCACCTGCCAAACAGGAGACGTGGGCTCAATCCTCAGGTTGGGAAGATTCCCTGGAGAAGGAATTGGCAACTCCAATATCTTTGCCTGGGAAATCCCATGGAGAGAGGAGCCTGGCAGCCTATTGTCCATGGGTCACAAAGAGTTGGACATGACTTAGTGACTAAACAAAAACAGCACAATGTTGAACAGAATTCCCTCTGATGTACAGTAGGTTCTTGTTGGTTATTTTAAATATAGAAGTTTAACTCTTTAAAACTTCCAGTAACCATCTTAGCCTTTGATTACGTCTGTCAAGATAAGCAATATTACCATCATGCCAATATTTAAAGCAGAACAAAATTACTCAAGTCATTAACTTGTAGATCTCAGGATTCTTCATTGTCCATTTGTTATTGGTGTAAGTTTATACAACTTATAGAAGATTAGCTCAATTGATTAGGGCATGATGTCAATGAGGTCAGAGGATCATTTTGATCTATGGAATTAAAGTTAGCTGCATTCTGTGCTTTAGTAGAGGATGGAGTAAATTCTATCAGGGCATCTACAAGGATAAGCCATTGTCTCCAAAGGAAAGATAGTCAAAACAGCATAGACTGACCATCATTAATTTATGTTCCACTTTTGGAAAAAATCCCTATGGTAGTGTGTCAATGGTATCCTCTTTGGCACAATTCAATGCATATTTAGGTCATTTATAGGAGTTTAGTAATTGTTGTCTGAATTTAAAATGTAACCTTATGTTATATTTATTTTCTTTAGCTCTATTATATTGATTTGCTATAATCCTATTTGTTTTTTGTAAATCTAACTCCTTTATATCAATTGTGTTTCAATAAATTCTATCCAGAAAATATATCACTATGTACAAATTTCTCTTTGTTTTACATAGTAGCATGTATAGACATTTTCCATTCCCTGTACTCAATTCAGCATTCTTATGATTCAGTGATAACCAAAGCTTATACTATTAAATGATTCAAGAGATCTTTATACATTTTTTATAATGAAATTTTGTTAAGTAAAATGATTTTCATTTTTTTGTTCATTCACTCATTTATTCATTAACTATTTACTGAGTGCCTACTATGAGTCTGGATCTGTTCTAGTGGTAGAAAGACAGACTAAGTTCTAACACTCACAGGAGATTCATAAACACATCTACTTCCTACCCACCTTAAACAAACACGATGTTATTATATTACAAATCACAAATGGAAGAAAACTTTTCTTGAACCTAATTGTCCCTTTAGTGAGCTATATCAGATTATTTTGAGGAAAAGATTTGAACTGTAAGCATCACACCCCAGAGTTGACAACAGCTGTTAAAAAGAAAAAGTCTCAGTTACACAACTCTGGCTTCTGTTCATTTCAGGATTATTATTATAAGTCAAAAGTCTATAGCAATAAAAATGACATCAACAGGAACAACAATAACCATAATATGTGCCAAATATTGTCTACAGCTGTATTAACAGTGTATATTCATTGCAGGAGAGTGGGTGGGAAGTCTTGAGGACTAGCTGACTCAATAAAAGGCCAATAAAGAACAAATCATAGTAGCCTTTCAACCTCCAACAGGTCACAAGGCCCTCAGAGTAGAAATTAAAAACTGGTTTATAACTTGAAAACTGAATTTCAGGTATGGTAACAAGATCGCTGAATAACATGTTAAAAAAAAGATTTTAAAGAATTGTTTAGGCCATAAAGAGAACATGACACTTTATTGCTGCAAACAACTACAAAATATCCACCTTTTGTTAAGTAGGTAGCATACTAGGCCAATAAAGAAAGGGCAAAAGACAAGGCTGTGTGCTTGACCAGCAAATATTTTATTGTTTCTTAGGGAAGGAAATAACATTTAAAAAATACAAATACACAAGTATGCAAAAGAGAAAAATGTAGGAGATTAGACAAAATTATACACAAGTAGCAATTCTAATATATTTTTGAAAAAAGATAGTATTTCTCACACCCTGGATTCTGGACACTCCATTTTGGTAGTCACTTTGTAGAGATAAAAATTGGCTGGACACAAAGCCAAAAGAAATAGCAACTTAGTGTGTATTATTCATGAGCACATACCATAGGATGGTGAGTTTTAAGCTAATAAGCAACATTTTAAATCTATGAATAGAAGGACTCTAGTGTATTATTAAAACTATATTAACTCCATAGTTAAATTCCTTAGAATCACTGAAGATTGCATAGGCCTAGCGGAGAGAAGTGAAGTCGCTCAGTTGTGTCCGACTCTTTGCGACTCCATGAAATGTAAACTGCCAGGTTCCTCTGTCTGTGGGATTTTCCAGGAAAGAATACTGGAATGTGTTGCCATTTTCTTCTTCAGGGGATCTTCCCAACCTGGGGATCGAACCCAGGTCTCCTGCATTCCAGGAAGACTCCTTATCAGCTGAGCCACGAGGCCTAGCATTGAACCACATAGACACATAGGCCAAGCCTTGAATAAAATCAACAGCATGATACATATGGTTCTGAGCAATAACAATGCTAATTAATAATGAAGAAAATTTAAAGTCAGGAATCTCAATGTTCTCAGCACCTCATGTGTCACTTGATTATCAGGATAGTAAAACCTTGTTAATGTAAACTCTTAAAACTCATCAAATTCTGGACTAGGAACCATTTAGCATCATGACTAACATTTATCCTCCTTACTCTTTCTTCTTAGGTAATATAAAAGAGATTATTTAGAGGATTGCTTTAAAGAATTAAATGAACATACTACCTCTCAGCACTTGAGAAGCCCTCATTTACATGGTAAAACATATTTAAACAGAAGTGTCTATTGATGAAAGCAACAACCATGCAAACTTTTATAAGTCCAGTTTGAACGATTTTGTGCATCTGAAATAAAATTTCATTTACTTAAAATATTATTAAAATTTCATTTACTTAAAATATTATTTAATTTTGCCCACCAGTTCTGCCCAGTTCTTTTTTCCATTTTGTTTAATTAGTGAGGTTTGTTTTACTCAAAATGTCATTAACACATGCACTGTGATGTCATTCTTCATATTTTATCTGTTAATAATATTTACTTACAAACTAGCTGTAGGAGGAATAGTAAAGGCATTAAAGGACATATTTTATATACTAACTCAGTTATTAACAATCAAGCAGCATCTAGAAACACTGTATAAGTAAATGTCTTTGTTTTATCAGAGTTCTACAGGTGTATAAAATAGAAATGATATTGTCACATTTCTTATTGAGACTGAAGATCCTGGAGGTTTTTATGAAACCTTGAGAAGAAAGTGTTTAGGAAAGAGATTGTACATTTTACAATTATAAGTACTTGATCTAAAAAAAAGTTGTATGGCCTAAGATTAATGCAAAAATATTATGGACTGAGATTTAAATCAAATTGGTTGTGTATGCATTTACTTATCACCCAGTAGGCATGGCAGAACTCCATCTTATTATGTTTAAAAGTATAAATCTCAAATTTGTACGTCATATGGATGGAATGTATCCAGCAATAAATATGCAGTTTAGAGGAACCTTTGCAATGCTGTAGAATAATTTGGACAGCTGGTGTTATTGGTTGATCTACAAGGTTTTTGGTGTTCTTATCAATCTGCTCTTTTACACTTAATTTAAATTTAGTATAAATATTCACTGTCAAAAAATTAAATTGGGGGAGAATAATCTCACATTTTAACTCAGGATATAAAACCAAAATATTAGCAGATGAAGTACACAGATAGGTGAGTTTTTGTGGTTCAAATGGTACGCAGACAAAGAAAGTGGTAATTTGCTTTTGTTTATGCAGACTTAAGTAGACTTCTAAAACGAAAAAGAATTCTTCTAGTTGCCAGATCTGTAGTATACATGCTCTTTTTATTAGAAAAACTTGCTAAATTTTTAATAACACAACATTTGTTGAGTACTTTCTCAAAGCAGTTCCACATATTATTACCTCACAACAATTTTACAGGATTCAAAGTAACTAAACCTGGCAAAAGGCAGTTTGGAATGTTATAAACCAAACTTGGATTTATACAGGTAGAGAGAGACAGTCTTTCATCCTCTATATTTCATGTTTGAGAATATAGACTAGCATATGAGTATCTCTAGTTTGAATTACTTGTACAATGACTACTAAGTGGCTTTGTCTATTTTGTATTCCTTGTACGTATATTATTATTACTTGGAGTACAGTTAACCTGGTATAGTTTTTGAGCCCTAATGGACTGTTTTCATGAAACCCAATTGTATTGTTTCTGTCTTTTCCATCTAAATACAATTGCGCGCCTACATGGCAATGGTCATATTAGACTTAGCCCTATGTGAGACCCTAAATTAATTGTATTTACTTTCTTTTTCAAATAACGCAACATTTCTAGAGCACCTCTAAAGTGACTCTTACATAGGAGGACAATGAAAGAACAAGACCAGAGTATGTTTTGCATGGATAATGCCAAGCTGAAAGAAAAGATCATATTGGGCCACTTGGAACATAGAGAAACATAACATATGACTGTATGAATGTGTAAAAAGGATAATCCATAAAAATTCTAGATATTATCCATCAAATAACAAATGAAAAAAGCAAGCTATTTGCAATCAGGAACTTAGAAAAAAAGAGGTAGCACACAAAGTCAGAAAGTATGAAAAGCTTCAATTTCTTAAAAGGTAAAAGCAATTTCAAAATTATCAAAGCACCAGTTATCAAACTCAAGAAAGGGAAAAATTCTTTGAGCAGGGAGAGAAGAGGCCATGGGAACAGAAAATCGATTCTACTCATATTCTAACACAAAAGAATCTATAGTTTTCTACACTTAATACATCTGATATAACACTCGGCTTTTAACTGAATTGATGTGTTACAATAGTGTAAATACTGAATATTTATGTAATTGGAATCATAATATAACTCTATCAGGAGAATAGTTCAGGAAATGATAGGGGTGCATGTGTGGTGGGCTTAGGAGAGTAGAGATGTTAAGTCCTTAACAGTATATTTTTCCCACAGTACGACATCAATAGATAATGTCTACAACAGAAAATTCAAGAATTTGAATGATTTACAGAAAATTATCAGTACAATAACTTAGTATGACTCATATTGTTTAGTCAGTCACGTCACTCTTTGCAACCCCATAGACTGCAGCACGCCAGTATTCCCTGTCCATCACCAACTTCCGGAGCTTGCTCAAACTCATGTCCATCAAGTCAGTGATGCCATCCAACCATCTCATCCTCTGTCGTCCCCTTCTCCTCATATTGTTAAAGTGTACAAAATTTATCTTTTTATTTAAAGTATTTTAAGGATTCAAAACCTTCAGAGTAGTTTTAAGTAAAAAGGAGTTATCCCTGGTTTTAATTCTGAAAAAATAAGCTGATTCTGATCCAGACTCAGAATAACAAAAATTTGAAAAGCGACTGAATAAAGGTCAATGCCTATAAGATAGCAACTTGCCCAAATTAGCCATAAAATCCACATGATCATTACAGGAGGATAGAGGGTTCTGGGAAAGAAAAATGATTTAAAGAGTAATTAGATGCCGATGCCTCAGCCCTTCTTGGAAAATATTATTTACCAACTTACAAATAAATAAAGGGCTTTTTGGTATATCCCCTCAAAAGTTAGTATCATATCTTACTTTTTATAATATTTTTATTCCATCATCTAATTTTTCCCATTTTTTGCTTTGTATAATGTAGCTCTTGCCTGACCAGATGGCAGTGAATCAGCCAATAATCACGGAAGGCACATCGTAATATATTAACATCCTAATGAATTATTGCAGATCTGTTTCCAAAAGTCACAACCAATAATTAAAATACAGAGTTGACCTGGAAACAAGATTGTAAGATTTGAAAACATCCTGGAATGGCATTCTTATTGTCCATCTGTAATGTCTGTATTGGATACTCCCCTTGCTTACCCAGTTTCCATTCCCAAGGTCCCTCTACTAGAATTTCAGATTTGTTCACGGAATCACCTCTTCCCAAAAACACAAGTGCTTCTTATGTAGAAGCCCCATCCTCTATTGTGCTTTGCTAGTGATGAATTTAGAAGTGGGAAGATGACTAGAAAAATTCTTCATTGTTCTTCGGGCAGAGTGATGAGATCTCTGTCTCTTCTCTCCCGTCAAAGGTGAACAACAGGTAAAATGGTTCTGATTGCCCTTCTAAGCCATTTAATCTCCAGAAATTTAACCTGCTTTAGCATGAAACCAAAACAGAACAGATAGATGGGAACAATATAGTGGTGGACCATGGGATGAATCAACTTATAGCCTTCCATAACCTGAACTTCTTGTTATACATGCTAATGGTTTCTTACAAGCTACTCCTAACCAGATTTTCTATTACCTGTATCTAACAAAATCTTAACTAAATTCAAACTGATATTTCTTAGAATCATTAAAAGTAGTCAATTCAAGCTAACAGAATTGTAATCATTTTCTACTCATTTTTTACATAATTACAGAATTTCAGGCTCAAATAAACTACAAAAAAATGCCACTCTTTTGTGTGTGGGTGCGTATATAGATAAACAGTGTTGCAAATGTGTTTGTGTGAGTGTTATATATGCAGCTGTGTATTGTAAGGCAGTAGAGTATCCAGACTTGACTAGGAATCAATTCTGTTCAGTCACTTAGTCATGTCCAACTCTTTGTGACCCCATGAACTACAGCACGCCAGGCCTCCATGTCCTTCACCAACTGCCAGAGTTCACCCAAACCCATGTCCACTGAGAAGGTGATACCATGCAACCATCTCATCCTCTGTCGTCCCCTTCTCCTCTCGCCTTCAATCTTTCCCAGCATCAGGGTCTTTTCAAATGAGTCATCTCTTCGCATCAGGTGGCCAAAGTGTTGGAGTTTCAACTTCATCATCAGTCCTAATGAGAACCCAGGACTGATCTCCTTTAGGATGAACTGGTTGGACCTCCTTGCAGTCCAAGGGACTCTCAAGAGTCTTCTCCAACACCACAGTTTAAAAGCATAAATAATTTGGTGCTCAGCTTTTTTTATAGTCCAACTCTCACATCCGTACATGACTACTGGAAAAACCATAGCCTTGACTAGATGGACCTTCGTGGACAAAGTAATGTCTCTGCTTTTTAATATGCTGTCTAGGTTGGCCATAATTTTCCTTCCAAGGAGTAAGCATCTTTTAATTTCATGACTGCAGTCACCATCTGCAGTGATTTTGGAGCCCAAAAAAATAAAGTCAGCCACTGTGTCCACTGTTTCCCCATGAAGGGATCAGATGCCATGATCTTAGTTTTCTGAATGTTGAGCTTTAAGCCAACTTTTTCACTCTCCTCTTTCACTTTCATCAAGAGGCTCTTTAGTTCTTCTTCACTTTCTGACATAAGGGTGGTGTCATCTGCATATCTGAGGTTATTGATATTTCTCCCAGCAATCTTGATTCCAGCTTGTGCTTCCTCCAGCCCAGCATTTCTCATGATATACTCTGCATAGAAGTTAAATAAGCAGGGTGACAATATACAGCCTTGACATACTCTTCTTATTTGTAACCAGTCTGTTGTTACATGTCCAGTTCTAACTGTTTCTTCCTGATCTGCATATAGGTTTCTCAAGAGGCAGGTCAGGTGGTCTGGTATTCCCATCTCTTTCAGAATTTTCCACAGTTTATTGTGATCCACCCATCACAATATGGGTGGACAATATGCCATGACTATTGGCATAGTCAATGAAGCAGAAATAGATGTTTTTCTGGAACTCTTGCTTTCTTGATGATCAAGCAGATGTTGGCAACTTGATCTCTGGTTCCTCTGCTTTTTCTAAAACCATCTTGAACATCTGGAAGTTCATAGCTCACATATTGCTGAAGTCTGGCTTGGAGAATTTTGAGCATTATACTACTAGCGTGTGAGATGAGAGCAATTGTGCAGTAGTTTGAGCATTCTTTGGCTTTGCCTTTCTTTGGGATTGGAATGAAAACTGACCTTTTCCAGTCCTGTGGCCACTGCTGAGTTTTCCAAATTTGCTGACATATTGAGTACAGCACTTTCATAGGATCATCTTTCAGGATTTGAAATAGCTCAACTGGAATTCCATCACCTCCACTAACTTTGTTCATAGTGATGCTTCTTAAGGCCCACTTGACTTCACAGTCAGGATGTCTGGCTTTAGGTGAGTGATCACGCTATCGTGATTATCCGGGTGATAAAGATCTTTTTTGTACAGTTCTTCTGTGTATTCTTGTCACCTCTTCTTAATATCTTCTACTTCTGTTAGGCTCATATCATTTCTGTCCTTTATCGATCCCATCTTTGCATGAAATGTTCCCTTGGTGTCTCTAATTTTCTTGAAGAGATCTCTAGACTTTCCCATTCTGTTGTTTTCCTCTATTTCTTTTCACTGATCGCTGAGGAAGGCCTTCTTATCTCTCCTTGCTATTCTTTGGAATTCTGCTTTGCAATGGGTATAATTTTCCTTTTCTCCTTTGCTTTTCACTTCTTTTCTTTTCACAGCTAGTTGTAAGACCTCCTCAGACAGCCATTTTGATTTTTTGCATTTTTTTGTCTTAAGGATGGTCTTGATTCCTGTCTCCTGTACAATGTCAGGAACCTCTATCTTTAGTTCATCAGGCACTCTATCAGATCTAGTCCTTTAAATCTATTTCTCACTTGAGTAGAAATGTTCTAGAATTTGTACAGAAAACAGAGAAGGCACAGTGAGTGACAGACAGATTGTCAGGGTGGCAGTAGGGATAGTGGAAAAAAGTGGGCTTGCATAAAGACTTGTAAATAGAACCTCAGACACACTCTAAGGCACACTATGGCTATCTTGAGATGTTAGTATTTTGGCTCAGTGTTAGTTTGCAAATGATTTGTAAATAAAAAGTATGAATATTCACAATCAATTTACATTTTATTTTCAGTCTTTAAGTTTATTTTCTAAGATAGAAACCCAAATGGTTTAAAGGATAATCCTCTAAGATGTGTTATGAAAAATTAAAGTTCTCCATCCTCCTTCCTTTCCATTTCTTCTTCTGTAGAGGCAGCCACTTTTGTTTCTTTTACCTGGTTCTTTTCGCTTAATTCAAATGCTTTTTTCATTTTAGACATTACCTACATTTTTGACAATTTGTCTACATTTTAGACAATTCCCACCACATGAGAAGTTAAAAGATTTAACTTCTGCTACCTCATATGTACCCTCATGTCACCTTCTATTCCCATCTTCCCAATGCTATCATTTTGATTAGATTAACATTCAGTATTTACACTCTAGTGACTATATAAATTCAACTTAGGTTTGAGTCATGGACTAGAGGTAAACTGGCTCTATGAAAAGAAAAAAAAAATTCTGACATATGATTTGTTGATTTCCATAGGTGGCGCTAGTGGTAAAGAACCTGCCTGTCAGTTCAGGAGACACAAGAGACCTTGGTTCAATCGCTGGATGGAGACGATTCCCTGGAGGAAGAAATTGCAACCCACTCCACTATTCTTACCTGGAGAATCCCATGGACAGAGGAGCCTGGTGGGCTACAGTGCATGGGGTCACAAAGGGTCAGACACGACAAGCAACTCAGCATGCAAAAAGCATGCACGTATAAATACTCCCACCTTGACCAGTTTCAAATTACTGACCTGAGGTCACTTAATGAAAATTTGAAGAGATGGGCATATTTAATTATAAGGAGCTCTTTTCCTTTGGGTTAGCAATTGTCTTGTCTGTATTTGTTTGCTTGTTACATTTTCTGTGTATTTGAATGTTACGAATTAGCAGACTCCCTTAACCATGTAACTTCCTTCTTATTAGGTACAGATATATCAGATATTCTACTGATTCTTTGCTTTTGAAAAAGTCTTTCCTGGCACCTTATATTCCATTCACATTCTATAATGCAAAACGTTATCCTGGCACCTCTTTCCACTATCACCCCAAGATTCTCTTTCCCATCTAGTGTGTGTGTGTGCTCAGTTATGTCCCACTCTGCAATCCCATGGACTGTAGCCTGCCAGACTCCTCTGTCCATGGGATTTTCCAGTTTGATGCATGAAGCAGGGTGCCCTGGGACAACTCAGAGGGATGGGGTGGGGAGGGGAGAGGGGAGGGAGTTGGGAGAGGGGTTCAGAATGGTGGGACACATGTACACCCATTGCTGATTCATGTCGATGTATGGGAAAAACCACCACAATATTATAAAGCAATTAGTCTCCAATTAAAATAAATTAATTAATTTAAAAAAGAGTACTGGAGTGGGTTGCCATTGACTTCTCTGGGGGATAAGGACCCCTGCTAAAGATTGCATTGAGTCTTTAGCACTGAGCCACCTGGGAAGCCCCTTTCCCATCTTGGATTCCCTATTTCTTTGACCTCATGTGTTACAGACTAAATGTTTGTGTCTCCCCAAAATTCATGTGTTGACATTGTAATTCCCAAAATTATGGTATTGGGAGACCGGCCTCATGTGCATGATTAGGTCACAAGAATAGAACCTTCATGAACAGGATTAGTCTCCTTATAAAAGAGGCCACAGAGAGCCCCTTACTCCTTGCCCCACATGAGTATACAATGAGAGGACAGCAGTCTGCAAACAAAGAAGTGAACTTTCAGCAGAACTGAAACTCCCAGCGCTTTGGTCTTGCACTTTCCAGCCTCCAGAACTGGGAGGAATTGTTAAATCACTCAGTTTATGGTACTTTGTTACAGCAGCCTGAGCTAAGACTCCAAGCCTTTCTCTTTACTGGTTAACTATTTCCTTTTGGTGAAGCATATCCTCCTGAATCCTCTGAAGAAATTTTTTAGACTCTGTATACCCAAAAGTGTCTATTCTCCCATCACACTTTAATGATAGTACGAATGACTGTGCATCTTCAGTTTGTAAGTAATTCTCCGCAGAATGCTGATGGTTTTCCTTCATTTTGTTTTAGATTTCAATGTGAGTGTTGAGAAGCCCCTAGGATTCTGATTCCAGATCCTTTGCAGGGAACCTGCTTTTCCTTTGCTGAAAACTCTAAGAACTCTGTACAAAATACTTATGTTCTTAAAATTAGAATGCATTAAAGCATCACTCTAGTAGCATTAGCTTCATTTGTATTCCAAAATGGCCTTACGAATAAGAAGAAAGAAGACGGACTACACCATACTCCAGAGGCAAGGTGACAGTCTATATATGAATGTGACCATAAGAGTATAACATATATAAATATGTGCGTTAAAGTGGAAAAGATAAAGATGTCTCCTAAAAGGGACTGATCAAAAGCTTTCATTAAATTTATATTGCATGTATGTGTGTTTTTGTGTTTGTATTGGTGGAAGAGATTAAAGAAGGGAATAAGCACAATAATTTGGAATGGAAAAAGGAAAAATGACTTTTCTGTGTGGTCTTGAGGAACAGGTAGCTTAAAGACACTGTTTCTGAATTTCTATTACTAAGAGGAAGAGAAAGATAAGTAAAATTAACTGCAAACTAACCTCACAGATTGTATAGGTATTTTTTTGTTACATTTTTTAATGATTAAGGAAAAAAAGAAGAGTACTATTTTTGCCACATGAGAAAGTTCTATGAAACTCAAATTTCAGGGTCCACTAATGCAGTATTATTAGTACACAGCTGGACTCATTCATTTACATATTGTCTGGGGCTGCTTTTGCATTACAACAGAGTTAAGTGTTGTGACAGAGGCACTGTAGCCTTCAAAGCCCTATCTGGCTTTTCACAGGAAAAGCATGCTGACCTCTTGCACAGACCATTTAATTTATTTAACTCAACATTGAAAATTCATAGGATTTTTAACTCTATGAGTGAGGGGGGTAAAAGTGGGAGAATGAGCTGAATAAAGAAGATGCAAATATGATGAATAATTAATTAATTGTCCAGTGTGGATTTAGGCAGGAACGTGATGAGAGACAGAGCAAGAAAGATAGGTCGTGGCCGTGCCTTGTCAGCATAGAATGCCGGTTTGAGGAATCTGCCATTCATCTGGAAGGAAACTGAGAAACTATGGAGGATTTTGAGCAGAGGTGGGGAGTAGCATGAGCAGGATCTATTTTAGGAGATTAATCTGGCTAGGCAATGTGGAATTAATACAGAGAGTACTGCTACCAGGTAAGGAAATTATTTATAGAATTATTTTAATAACCTATAAAGAGGCATGAATGCATGTGAAGACACAGTCTAACATGTAAATATATCATTGAAATAATTTCTATGGTTCTGAAAAATCAGAAAGTCATCTCTATGTTTATGAATGTGAATTATTTATGTCTGCAAAAAAAAGAAAATTCAAGTATATCTTACCACTGAAGTTTTGGTCTACTCTGTTTCAGTATACTCAGCCACAATTTTATAAAATGTGTTTGTCCATGTAACAAACAACCCAAGAAACTAATTGAGTCATACACTAGTTGCTGAATTAAGCTGGAACATGGTAACTGATTATCTGATTATTTCTTAATGTATTACTTATAAGCTTAAGGCTCAAAACACGGCAATGGAAGACATACAGGATTGTCTGTTATTTCAAAGACATAATGTGAAGTGCTCATCATAATCTGGTTAAAAATCCTAAATAGCAAGAATGTTGGTCTCCTAGACGGAGTAATTCTAATTAACCTTATAAAAATAAGATTTGTACAGTATGTGGAAAATTAAGGATATAAACAACCATTAAAAGATGAGCCTAATCGTATTATAATAATTATGTTCAACTGACACAATAGGCAATAGTCACATAGCAGTACCATATTTTAAAAGCCATCATAAATAATATAAAATTGCAATTTTATATTATTATTCAACATAACATTTTAAATTATTATTTTAAACATCCAAATAAGTTGCTCTATTAACATAGTGATTTAAACACATACTCTGCAGTCACTTTTTTTATAAAGAGTAGGCTAGNCCCACCATTGTTTATGGTTAATAACTGGCCATTCTAGTGACAAAAGTAAGCATAGTGGTTTAGAACTTGGACTCCAGTGACATAAAAACTGAATTTCTAATTGTATGATTTTGGCAAATTTATTGACCACTTCAAGCTTCAGATTCCTCATCTGTTATAATGTTAATATCAGCCCTGAGCTCAAAGATTTGTTGTTACATATGCTTATGAACTTAGCATTTGCCATTGTAGGAATACTAAGCATTAAATAAATGATAGCTATTGTTTTTATTATAATTATTACTTCCTATCTTAAGTTTTTTCTTTGATTGCATGTTGGCATGTTAGAAAGACTGAAGAGAGAGAATTGAAAGTAAAGAGTAACAATATAATTATTACTTCCAATCCCCTTCCCATTCATCTATTCCAGCTTTGAAGTGAAGTGAAGTTGCTCACTCATGTCCGACTCTTTGCGACCCCATGGACTGTAGCCTACCAGGCTCCTCAGTCCACGGAATTTTCCAGGCAAGAGACTGGAGTGGGTTGCCATTTCCTTCTCCAGGGGATCTTCCCAACCCAGGGATCAAACCCGGGTCTCCCACACTGCAGGCAGACGCTTTATCGTCTGAGCCACCATTCCAGCTTTAGTTTAGGAGAAATGTTAACAAGTAGTCAATTATTATTATGGTCTGTAGCCTTTAATGGATACTTAAAGACATGTTATGGACTGTTATTGGGACACCAAACCAAAAGTTCCTCAGAAGGTCTATCTAGGGAATACCTCTGAATTCCTGTTGGAATCCCTGGACTTTGAAACTCCCATCTTCCTGATTATTAGAAACCCTTGTGAGTGTGACATTGTCAGAAATATCTGAGTTGCATATTTCTCTGAGCCATCCTTGAAATTTGATGCTATATTTAGTGGACTACTTACTAGCTTAAGAAGCCATGTTTGCTGAGACACATGTCCATAAATATGTAATAGATGGAGAAATAATTGTGGACACCTGAAAGAAAATTTTGACAACACTAGCCCTATTTTTCTTGTTCTGGAAAATTGCTTTACACAAATGGTGTTTCCTAGAAAATTTCATTAATCAATACACACTATTCCCTTACGGCAAAGATGTTGTTTTTATTTTGTATTATTGTATTGTGATAATAATTCTCATGTATATATTTAAAATTTCAAATAAACTGGTGGTTGGTAGGAAATTTCTTGGTCATATAAAAGATGTGCAAAAGAAATGAACATATGACCAGTTAAAATGAATGCCCTAGTTGTTAAAGTATTTGTTTAGTGATCATAAAACCACCCCAATTCTTCTGTGATAATTTGATTTGCTTTAAATAATATGTTTCCCTGACTAATAAGCAGGAATGCATCATTAAACTAGTGTGTGAACCTAGTGAGCCACTTGTCTTCCATATCCCACTGTGGCCTTGTTTCTCTGCTCTGATTTCAAGTATGGTAGAAATTGCCATAAGCTGATAAAAAATACGTTTCTTTAAAAAAAAAAAAAAAAAGCTACCTCTTTAAAAAAAAATAAAATAGCTACCTGGTTCCCCAAGTCAAGTTATAATGCTAGAGACAGAAGTAAAGAGAAAACAAAGTGGGCTTTTTGTTTGCTTTGTTTTTTAAGAAATAAACACTGAAATCATAAACTAATCAAAGAACAGAAGGCTCAACTCCATGACAACTTGGAGAGAATATCCAAAATGCATATACAAAATGAAAGGCTGAATCGGGAAATGACTTTAATCAATACAGGTGCCTTATCAAATAAAGGATAACAGTTTAGTCAAGGTCAAACTTCAGTTGATTGTGGCTTCAGTATATGCACAGCAGGGTTAGAATTCTTTATGGATATATGATTCAGGGGAAAAAAATATCCGGTGCCTACAAATTGAAGCAATAAGAGATGAAGTCAATAGTCTACAAAATTAATCTTTACCACAAGTAAAAACTGGTTTATAAACCTTAAGGAGTTTTTTTTTTTTCCCCACAAACATGAAATTAATAGGAGAAGCTGACGACAGTAGCTACAGAAGGATTTTTCTTGAGAGTGGAAAAGTCACAGAGGAGAAAGTTTAGAGTGAGGAAAATGTCTTGAAAGTAAATGAAACTGGCCTGTCATACAAGAAAATGCCTTCAGGAAGATTCCTATCCAAGAATGAGAAGTATGAGTCTAGTAGCCCTAGGCAGACCAACATGTATTTGATAGCAACCCAGCAAGCTTTAAGATTAAGTTGTATTTATTCTACGATAATACCTCCAGGACATCGAGGTGATCGAGGTGCAACGAAACACTTATTTGACTATATATACTCAATCAAATAAAAATCTAGAAGCAGGGCAAGACTGGCTGTACTGTTTCTAATAATGTTGGTGCTTTAGTGGTATTCATAAATTTGCAATGTTTAAAAGTCTCAGCCCCTAGCCTTTGAAAATCTAAAAGGTCTGCTGTATTTACCTTCAAATATATTTCTCATGTTGTAAAAAAATAAAATTAGGCTTGTTTTCAAATGGTGCACAGCTTATATTTAATTTCATTCTTAACCGGTAAATGTATTTAAGTAAGGCTGTTTGTTACTCCTATTTGAACTAGATATATTAAGTATAATTCATTGAAGTAGATAGGCATTTTCAGGTCAGATTGAAATTTAATTAGGAAATGTACAACACTTTCACTGATTCCATGACCTAAGCAAGTGGCAACATGTAAAAATGTATTTTCAAGAACAAATTTTGAAAGCTACTTATATTTATTTTCTTAAAGGCATTCACAGAGATATTCAAGGTGGCTATAATTTCCACCCTGATCTCCATGCAAATTGTTATCAATTACTAGAATGTAATGGCATAAGAATAAGCATGTGATATCAAGACTGATAGTCTTAGGAAGTGAGATCTATAGACTCAGTTGAATAATGAGCATTTATTCTATAAAGTGTGCTGCTAATGTTTCATATTAATAAAAAGGAACCATATGGAGTGTGTTATATGTCTTGGGAACTCTGAACAAATATTTTTTATACAGATTTCAAAAAGTTGCATTTTCTCATAAAGTTCATTAATTAACAAGGATCCAACTTATTCCATTGCTTCAGAGTGACCGACCACAAAGTGTGTATATAGTAGTAAATACATTGACTTACTTTTTTTCTAAAATATGTTAAAATGACATACATTGTCTAAAGTTGATCTCTGGAGGAATGACTCTTTGAAACATTCTCTGTAACTCCATTGCTTGATATGACATTTCTTCAGAACTTACTGGGCATTATTGAAATATTATACTACCTTGGCAATCATTACTGAATTTTATCTTTTTTGCTTTCTTTTCTGTGGTTCTGTTTGTTGGTATAGACAGGACTCTAATTTGCAGCTAACAGATTTGTTTTTGTGAGTCTAACATCATTAGGAAAGTATTGATTTCACCTGCTGACTAACTAGGACATTCAAGATAAAACTATGCTCACCTTCCAAAACAGTTCTTTGCCTCTGGAAAGCTATCCAAATGATTGTTTAGTGTGTGTGGATATTCTTTGTCAGCTTTTAATATGTTTCATTATTATATTCTATGATTCTAGTAATAATGTTTCCCGTTTGATATTTTAAGATGCTGTCATTTAGGTGTATTTGCATCTTTCGGTCTATGTCTAGGATGAGAGTTCCATGAGCAGGGGGACTTTGTTCCACTTATTGTTGCAACTCTAGGGCCTATCTGCCTGACACATAGAAGGCATTCAAGTAAATGATAATTGTTTGAGACTATATGATCTTTACAGATGTGGAGTATTGGCCAAACTGCAACATTCTTTATTAATAACTAAGAAAATTCTGGATTAGCATTTTCATGTGCTCTTAAAATAATATCAAGAGTTAAACTCTGGGTTCTACTTTCATCATTGTTCTGAGGTAGTTTTTACCTTGGAGCGTGTTACTCAGTTGTGTCTGACTCTTTGTGACCCCATGGACCGTAGCCCATGAGGCTCCTTTGTCTAAGGGATTCTCCAGTCAGGAATACTGGAATAGGTTGCCATTCCCTACTCCAGGGGATCTTTCCCACCCAGGGACTGAACCCAGGTCTCCCACATTGCAGGCAGTTTCTTTACCATCTGAACCATAGTGACAAATTAATAGCCAAATTTCTTTGGAATAAATTTGGTCCTCATTTAATTGCATTCATTTCACCTGTAGAAGTCTAGGTCATCT
This sequence comes from Redunca redunca, assembly GCA_006410935.1. NCBI lineage: Eukaryota > Metazoa > Chordata > Mammalia > Artiodactyla > Bovidae > Redunca > Redunca redunca. The sequence goes on along the minus strand of SJYQ01001578.1, from coordinate 182,841 downwards.
CTTCCATCTTAAAACTCTCTCCATCCTTTTCCCCCCATAGGTATAATTTCTATATGCTCATTCTTTTCTTTTTTTCTCTCTTATAAACTTTATTTAAAACACCTTATTTAAAGCATCCTTTTCCCCCCATATATGTGTAATTTCTATATGCTCCCCCCATATAGGTGTAATTTCCATATGCTCATTCTTTTCTTTTTCTCCTCTCTTATTATAAACTTTATTTAAAGCACCTTATTAAGTCCCATATTTTCAACTGTCATCTCTATGATCACAATTATTTAATTGCGGGGAGCGCTCCGCAGAAAGAGAGAGAGGCAGTGGAACTTCCCTCAGCAGAGAGCTGAGGGGTCCCAAGGAAAGGTGAGCCTGCTGTCCGCCAACCCAGCCCCTCTGCGAGCGAGAGACAATCAGACACGACAGGGGTTCCATCTAGTGTGGTTCCGCTTTATTGTTACAAACTCTCTGCTTATAAAGGCAAGTGGGGAGGGGTTTGCAAGGGACTTTCCATAGTTACACCAATCACATTAAAGGTCAAATCGTCATGTGCCATCATTATAATGGGAGTCTATGGTGATCACGTGCTGTCTACGTGCACAGAAATCAAGAGAACCAATCAGAAGTTTTGACAGACAACA
>SJYQ01001578.1:154774-179006 GCA_006410935.1 Redunca redunca | reverse complement strand
AAGCCTAATAGAGTTCTGCCAAGAGAACACACTGGTCATAGCAAACACCCTCTTCCAACAACACAAGAGAAGACTCTACACATGGACATCACCAGATGGTCAACACCAAAATCAGATTGTTTATATTCCTTGCAGCCAAAGATGGAGAAGCAATATACAGTCAGCAAAAACAAGACTGGGAGGTGACTGTGGCTCAGATCATGAACTTGTTATTGCCAAATTCAGACTGAAATTGAAGAAAGTGGATAAAACCCCTAGACCATTCAAGTATGACCTAAATCAAATCCTTTATGACTATACAGTGGAAGTGAGAAATAGATTTGAGGGACTAGATCTGATAGATAGAGTGCCTGATGAACTATGGACAGAGGTTCATGACATTGTAGAGTAGACAGGGATCAAGACCATCCCCAAGAAAAAGAAATGCAAAAAAGCAAAATGGCTGTCTGGGGAGGCCTTACAAATAGCTGTGAAAAGAAGAGAGGTGAAAAGCAAAGGAGAAAAGGAAAGATATAAGCATCTGAATGCAGAGTTCCAAAGAATAGCAATGAGAGATAAGAAAGCCTTCCTCAGCAATCAATGCAAAGAAACAGAGGAAAACAATAGAATGGGATAGACTAGAGATCTCTTCAAGAAAATTAGAGATACCAAGGGAACATTTCATGCAAAGATGGGCTGACTAAAGGACAGAAATGACATGGACCTAACAGAAGCAAAAGATATTAAGAAGAGATGGCAAGAATACAGAGAAGAACTACACAAAAAAGATCTTCACCACCCACATAATCACGATGGTGGGATCTCACCTAGAGCCAGACATCCTGGAATGTGAAGTAAAGTGGGTTTAAGAAGCATCACAATGAACAAAGTTAGTGCAGGTGATGGAATTCCAGTGGAGCTGTTTCAAATCCTAAAAGATGATGCTGTGAAAGTGCTGAACTCAATATGCCAGGAAACTTGGAAAACTCAGCAGTGGCCACAGGACGGGAAAAGGTCAATTTTCATTCCAATCCCAAAGAAAGGCAAAGCCAAAGAATGCTCAAACTACTGCACAATTGCACTCATCTCACATGCTAGTAAAGTAATGCTCAAAATTCTCCAAGCCAGGCTTCAGCAATACATGAACCGTGAACTTCCAGATGTTCAAGCTGGTGTTAGAAAAGGCAGAGGAACCAGAGATTAAATTGCCAACATCTGCTGGATCATGGAAAAAGTAAGAGAGTTCCAGAAAAACATCTACTTCTGTTTTATTGATTATGCCAAAGTCTTTTTCTGTGTGGATCACAATAAACTGTGGAAAATTCTGAAAGAGATGGGAATACCAGACCATCTGACTTGCCTTTTGAGAATCCTGTATGCAGGTCAGAAAGCAACAGTTAGAACTGGACATGGAAAAACAGACTGGTTCCAAAAAGGAAAAGGAGTACGTCAAGGCTGTATATTGTCACCCTGCTTATTTAACTTCTATGCAGAGTACATCATGAGAAACGCTGGGCTGGAGGAAGCACAAGCTGAAATCAAGATTTCTGGGATAAATATCAACAACCTCAGATATGCAGATGACACCACCCTTATGGCAGAAAGTGAAGAGGAACTAAAGAGCTTCTTGATGAAAGTGAAGGAGAAGAGTGAAAAAGTTGGCTTAAAGCTCAACATCCAGAAAACGAAGATGGCATCTTGTCCCATCACTTCAAGGGAAATAGATGGGGAAACAGTGGAAACAGTGGCTGACTTTATTTTTGGGGTCTCCAAAATCACTGCAGATGGTGATTGCAGCCATGAAATTAAAAGACGCTTACTCCTTGGAAGGAAAGTTATGGCCAACTTAGACAGCATATTAAAAAGCAGAGACATTACTTCGTCAACAAAGGTTTGTCTAGTCAAGGCTATGGTTTTCCCAGTGGTCATGTATGGATGTGAGAGTTGGACTATAATGACAGCGGAGTACCGAAGAGTTGATGCTTTTGAACTGTGGTGTTGGAGAAGACTCTCGAGAGTCCTGTGGACTGCAAGGAGATCCAATCAGTCCATCCTAAAGGAGATCAGTCCTGTGCATTCATTAGTAGCACTGATGTTGAAGCTGAAACTCCAGTACTTTGGCCACCTGATGTGAAGAACTGACTTACTTGAAATGACCCTGATGCTGGGAAAGATTGAAGGTGAGAGGAGAAGGGGACGACAGAGGATGAGAAGGTTGGATGGCATCACCGACTCAATGGACATGGGTTTGGGTGGACTCCAGGATTTGGTGATGGACAGGGAGGCCTGGAGTGCTGTGGTTCATGGGTTTGCAAAGAATTGGACATGACTGAGCGATTGAACTGACTTATTATACCAGTGTTAATTTCTGGTTTTGATCATTCCAGAATGGTGATAAAAGATGTTAGTATTAGGAGAAACTATAAAAAATGTATGAGAATCTTTCATGCTTTTGTGACCTATAGCTTTAGAAGTAGTTTAAAATAAAAGGGTTTTAAATGTCAATGATCTAAAATTGATCTGTAGGTTCAGTGAAGACTAAGTATAATCCCAGTAAAATTATTTGTAGGAATTAATAAGCTGATTCTAAATTTTACAGGAAGTACAAAGGACTTATAATAGCCAAAGCAATCCTGAAAAAAATGAGAGCTGAGGCTTTACACCTTTTGATTTTCAAGTCTTACTGTAAGGCAACAATAACCAAAATAGCATACCACTCATAATGTTAGACAAATAGACAAATGGAGCAGCAGAGAGAGCTCAGAAATAGGTCCACAGTTTTAGTTATTTGCTTTTTTGATAAAGGCAATAAATCCAAAATAGAAGAAATACAGCTGACCCTTAAACAATGCAAAGGTTAATCCACACATGACTTACAGATGACCCTCCATATCCAATGTTGATACACATCTGTGGATTCAGCCAACTACAGATCCTGCAGTAATGTAGTATTTACTACTGAAAAATATCTATGTATAAGTGGAGTGAGTCAGTGCAGTTCCAACTCATGCTATACAACCTTTAACTGGTATATTTTTAGCAAATGGTGCTGAAATAATTGACTACTGATCCTAAAACAACAACAGTCCAAACCCCTACCTTACAATACACAAAATTAATTTGAGATGGACAAAGATCTAAGCATAAAAGCTAAAACCATAAAGCTTTTAAAGCAAAATGTCAGAGGAGATCTTCATGACTTAGAGCTAGATATAGATTTCTTAGGTAGCAAAAAGTCAGAATCTTAAAATAATTGATGAGACTGGGCACATTCAGGATGGCTATAAAAGAAATAATTGATAATTTAAACTTTACCAAACTTAAAAAAATCATTTTTATTAAAAGATAGCATTGATAAAATCAGCAATCCACAGACTCTAAGGAAATAATCACAAAATATATATCTGACAAGCAATATTACATAGGAAAAGAGCTTCTACAAGACAAAAGAGACAAACAAGCCAATGATAAATGGACAAAACATTTGAGCATTTATACAAATTCAGCAATCAGCACTTCAAAAAAATGCTGTACTTCATTACTAACCAAGGAACTGCAAACTATACCTTGGGAAAATACCAATACACACCCACCAAAATGGCTAAAATTGACAATCCCAAATATAGTGAGGATATAGAGAAATTGAAACTCTCATATGAATAACAAGGCCAACAATTATTTTGGGGAAAAAAATCTGTCAGTTTCTCAAATTTTAAACTGACACATTCCTAATGACCAATACTTCAACTCCCAGACATTTACCCTAGAGAAATGAAAACAGTAACAGAAATCTTTTATAAGAATACTCATAGCAGCCTTATTCATAATAGTCAAAATTTGCAGAGAACTTAGGTTGTTCATCAATAGGAGAATGAGTGAACTAAAAACATTCAGGCAGTGAAATATTCCTCAAGCAGCCAAAAAGAGCAACAATAGTGACATGTACATAAGATGGATGAATTTCAAAAAAATTATGCTGAGTCAAGGAAAACTTACATACATGAGCATATCTTGAGTGAGACCAAGTATATGAAATTCTAGAACTGAAAAAGCTACTCCAGAGAGGAAAACGTTAGAACAGTGGTTTCCTCTGTGAGTTTAAGAGCAGGAATTGGAAAGGCACATGAGGAACTTCTTAGAGAGATGGTAATATTATAATTTTGATAACAATTTAGGTTACATGCATACATGTGTTCTCAGTTGCTGAGTTGTGTCCAACTCTCTGCAACCCTATGGACTGTAACCCACCAGACTCCTCTGTCCATGGGATTTCCCAGGCGAGAATATTGAAGTGGGTTGCCATTTCCTCCTCCAGGGAATCTTCTCAACTCAGGGATCTAATCTTCAACTCTTGTGGCTACTGCATTGGCAGGTGGACTCTTTACCACTAGTGCCCCTTGGAAAGCCCTTAGGTTACATAGATACATTCATTTATCAAAATTAAGAATATGCATACTTAAGATTTATGTATTCTATTGCATGTAACAAAAAAAAGTAAACAATTATTGTTGTCGAATCACTCAGTTGCTGACTTTGTGACCCTATGGACTGCAGCATCAAAGGCTTCCCTGTCCTTCACCACCTCCTGGGGCTTGCTCAAACTCATGTCCAATGGAGTCAATAACATGTCCATTGAATCAGCAATGCCATCCAACCATCTTGTACTCTGTAGTCCCCTTCTCCTTCTGCCTTCAAACTTTCCCAGCATCAGGGTCTTTTCTAATGAGTTGACTCTTCGCATCAGGTGGCCAAAGTATTGGAGCTTCAGCTTTAGCATCAGTCCTTCCAATGAATATTCAAGGTTGATTTCTTTTAGGATTGACTGGTTTGATCCCCTTGGGTCTTTTAATTTCATGGCTTCAGTCACTGTCCACAGTGATTTTGGAGCCCAAGAAAATAGTCTGTCACTTGTCACTATTTGCCATGAAGTGATGGGACCAGATGCCATGATTTTAGTATTTTGAACGTTGAGTTTTAAGGCATCTTTTTCACTCTACTCTTTCACTTTCATCAAGAGGCTCTTTAGTTCTTCACTTTCTGCCATAAGGCTGGTGTCATCTGCATATCTGACAATATTGGTATTTCTCCTGGCAATCTTGATTCCAGCTTGTGCTTCATCCAGCCCAGCATTTTGCATGATGTTCACTGCATATAAGGTAATAAGTGGGGTGACAATATACAGCCTTGATGTACTCCTTTCCCAATTTTGAAACAGTCCATTTTTCCATGTCCAGTTCTGAATGTTGCTTCTTGACCTGCATACAGGTTTCTCAGGAGGCAGGTAATTATATGCATAAAGAAATATGTAGGAAGAACTGAACTGACATCTGCACTTAACTTGAGATGCATCAAAAATAAGATGGATAACTGATGATTGAGAATGTGGTAAAATAAGTATAGTAAGGTCATTCTGCATCTAGGAGATTAGTATACTGATGTTTACTGTGAAACCCCTTTCAACTTTGCTGTATGTTTAAAATTTTTCTCTAAAAATTTGGAGATTTACATGAATCAATTATCTACATTTGACTGGTTTCAGTAACTGGTGTCTCAAAAATTACACACCAGTATTGTAAGAGAAAATGTTCTGAGAAACAATTTAAAGTTCTTATCAGTGAACAGCAACCATCATTATCTAGATACAGAATATCAAGGTGGTGTTCAAAGTAAGATGGCAGCAAATGTCTTTCCCTTCTCCCTCTTCTTCCTCCTCCTCCATTTTGTGTTTCACTGCAAGTGGACCCCCTGTTCAGGCCAAAATGAGCAGTTACAATGAGAATGTTAATTTATTTGTTAGTACAACAGTGTTTGAGGGAAAGCTTTCCAGGTGGTTCAGTGGAAAAGAATGTGCCTGCCAATGCAGGAGCTGCAGGAGACTGGGGTTTGATCCCTGGGTTGGGATGATTCCCTTGAAGAGGAAATGGCAACCTATTCCAGCACTCTTGCCTGAGAAATCCCATGGACAGAGGAGCCTGGTGGGCTGCAGTCCATGGGGTCACAGAGAGTCCTAAATGACTGAGCACAGATCCTTTGCCAGCATGTGTTGTCATTAACATTAAAAATACCACCAAAAGGATATGATGGTTCCCCAGAGTTAAATGATCCAGAGAGATAAGCAGAGGGCACACACAACTAGTTTACCTATCCCTCCTGGCTTTTTCCTCTCATTGTCTACCCTATTAACAAAACATTTTCCTGATTAAATTAAAAAATTTACTCCTAAGACTATGTAAATCATTGTTAATCGTTTTACAGTATCTGCCTTCCCAGATTTCAGTATCTGCATTTCACACAATCCAAAGGCTATAGGTAAAAGAAAATTTAGCTATGAATAGACAAGGTTTCTCTCTTTTTGTTTGCTTGCTTGTTTAATTATACATGTCTTGTGACCAACTCACACTGTGAATCAGAATAGGTTTCAGAAGACATGAGGAAATTTCAAATTTGTCTTTGTTTCACATATCCCAAATAAAAGAATATGTGGCAAGAGAATCAAGTCTTAGAACTACTCAGTTGTATAACTTCAGCAAATCACTGATTTCCTTAGTTTCTCCTTTTTTTTTTTTTTTTTTAGGTCTTAAACGTTTAAGCACCTAGAGAATTCAGAGTTTATACCCTGGAGGGTGGGAGTCTTAGGTTAGAGTTTATTGTAAGAGGAAAAGACACTTCTACTAGAAATCTGAATTTTTGCATGGAAGAAGCAATTACCTGAGTCAAGGGTCTCCTGGGAAAAGCAATAGTAAGAGTATGTTATAATGTATGTTGTTGTTTAGTCATTAATTCATGTCTAACTCTACAATCCCATGGACTGCAACCCTTTAGGCTGCTCTGTCCATGGGATTTCCCAGGCAAAAATACTAGAGTCGGTTGCCATTTCCTTCTCCAGGGAATTTTCCTGACCCAGGGGTTGAACCTGCACCTCCTGCATTGCAGGCAGATTCTTTACCATCTAAGCCACCATTAACAACATAACCAATTAAGCAATGAAAATAATTAGGAATTGTATAGAAGCAGGAAGTGTGAGGACAATTTTTTTTTTCCACTGCCCAAATTACTTGTTGAAATAAAGTGAATTTTTAAAATCTCTGGATAGTAGACACCTAACAATAACTTTCCATTGAACATACAGCTAGCCTTGACTTTTAACTTACAGACCTTCTTACTCTCTTACTTTGAAGGTTTACTTCAAATACATCTAAACTGCACAGTTGTTTCGGTAAGAATCATAGCATCACCACTTGGGGACAGAGTCAATGCGTTCCACAAAGGCTGTCGTCTAAAGTCCAAGTCTCTGAAGAGTAATCAATTATTTGAGTCGTGTCTGTTGGAATCTGTGATTCAGCTATGGTTAAGAGAAGCTGAGCAGTCAACCAACCCATTAAGTCTTTGAACCAGCATCTTGATTTATTATATAATTTACTTAAGAAGTTAGACAAATCATGAGTAACTTGAATGCTTTCATTTAAAATACTTAGCAACCTAATTCAGCAATAATTTATGATACATTTTTAACTAACCATAATATAAACATCAAGAAAAGTAATTCTCTTATACCTTTGGCTTATTAGAAAGTCATTCTATTTTCTATTCCATTCCATACTTGCTGCATTCTATTGATTTATAGAACCTAATCTTTTGAGTGAAAAAAAGAAAGAAAGAAAGAAAGAAAACACCAGAGGAGGATGCTGGTGGGATTATGGAACTTCCTCTTGCTCCAAAAAAGAATTCTTGCTGAAGTCTAGTCTAATGTGATGATTAATTTAACAGAGCTGTCTCTGACCAATGTCACTATAGAAATGAAAATAAACCATGAGACTAGGATTCAGCCAGAGGGGAAAAGTTCATTAAGAAATAAAAGTAAGGACAAAATTGCTCATTAAAGTGGCTAACCAGGGTTATTTTATGAGAAGATGGTTTAAAAAAAAATAATAGAGGGTTACAATGTATTTTAAAGAGATGAATTCAAATGTGACTCATAGATTCCGGTTTCAATAAAATTCTGTGGAATATAACAGTTAAGCTCCATGGAAAAAAGAACAGTTAGTGCACCCTATTATAATATTTGAAGTATTCTAACATGAAACTTGTCTTGCCCACAACTGCAAGAAGTATACCATTAACTTCAGAATTGTGAAAAAAAAAAAAGAAAAGAGTATAATTATTTTCTTAGTCTTGGATCTGATCCAAGAAGAAAAACTTCCCACTCAAAATGTTTCTAAATCTGAATGCAAAAAAATATTTTTTAAGAAAATTGGAATCATTTTATTAACAGCTTCTAGTACTTCAATGAACTGAAGAGACTGCTTTAGAGCAATGTTGTCCATCAAAACTAGTCAACACACAGAAGAGTTGGGTGCTTCCCTTATCTATAAGGAGAAAGCAGTTCTAAAGTTTATCCTTAAAAGTACTGCCACATCATCTGGGTAGATAGGTAGATGTGGATATCCTAGATATTGAAGTCTGAATATATATCTAAAGCACATGTGCTATATTAGAGCCTCTTTTCCAAAGGGAAGCATATTCATTATTTTTTCATACAGAAAACTGATTAGTCCATTTCAAAATATAAGCCAAAACTTTGTATTTCATTCTAGTGTCCTTTAATGTGAACAACAATGGACATGAGTATAGTAACTTTGTGTTAATCTGATACTTAAAAAGATTTTGGATCGAGAAACCAAGAGCCCAAGAAGTCTAAGCATTTAAAATAACACCAATCTATCCAGTTTGGAAATAAATCGATTATTCACTCAAGTGTTATTTGCCGAGCCTGAGTTCAGCATTGTGCTAAGCTTTAGGAAAGATTCTCTCTCTCTTTTTTTTTTTTCATTTTAAATTTTATTTTATTTATTTATTATTTATTTTTTTAACTTTATTTTACTTTACAATACTGTATTGGTTTTGCCATACATCAACATGAAGTTTATGGTAAGAGCAAATATTACAGAAGGGGAAAAATTCATCATTAGGCAATTGGTAAATAAAGCAATAAAGTTTTATTTCTGCAGCACAGACATTGAGTTTGGAAAAGAAATTTGCTGTTTCTTAGGACATCTGGGGGGGACTTCAGATATAATAAGACCAAAATGGGACTTTTAGTACTAGTTGGGCTATAGCAGGAGAAAAATTCAGAAAGCCTTTGGTTTGGAGCTAGTCTTAGTCCATAGCTAGAGCTGTCTGTTGATTTAAATGTTCTATGTTAGTGAGCAACCTGGACAAAAAGAAAAGCAGATTGGAGAAAATAGTTGAAGCAAAGTGATTTAGACAGATTAATGGGCTATGAAAGTTAAGCCCCTAATGACAAATTCACAGTAGCTGCCATTTATCATGTAATTTATTATGTAAAAGAGACTATATTGTAAATATCATAAGGCTTGCATCTTGTGATTAAAAACTCCATGAAATTGTTATTATTACCCATTTTAGAGATAAGAACACAGAAACTTAAAATGACTAAGGAACTTGTCCAAGAACACAGCTGAAAAGTGACTACAGTTCGAGGGCAAGACAGTCTAGGCTCACTGCTATTAGCAGGAATACAGAGGAGCCTGGCGAGCTACCATCCATAGGTCACAAAAAGTTGGACATGACTGAAGCGACTGAATACACATGCACAAGGAATATATGGAATATATATATGGACTATAAGGTGGAGGTGGGATAAAATATGAGACTAACAAGAAAAAAATGAAATTGTTCTAGGGAAAAAGGAGGTTCACCATGCTATGCTTTTATGGAAGGGGTTTATGCACAGGCAGTGAGGACCAGATTCAATCCCATTAGTAATAGAGCTGAACCTAGGAGAAATTTATTTTGTCAGCTAGCCCATTTTATCTCACTGACTTCTGCTTTTGAGCTGTTTCCTTTGTTTATTATACATTTTATTGTTTTAAGTTATTCATCTTGCAAGTTAATTTACATTTATTTCTTTCTCCGTTGAGTAGCATGGTGAAAATGACACTGGATCTCAATCAGAAACTGTGGTTGGAAGCTTCGCTGGTCACTGCTTGCTTGTCTAGGTTTTTTTTGGGCACAACTCCCTTCCTAAGTCCCCTTCCAGCTCACTACTTTATTATTACATTCTGTGCCAACCACAGTTGCCTAATATTAACTGATTGTGCCACTTTCTGAATTACTGCTTGGGAAGCAGGACTGACTGATTTTATTTCTTTTATTACCATGACCTCACAGAAAGGCAGATTGGCTAGGAAAAATAAATAAATAATGTGGGCTAGTAAATGCTTTTGGTGCTATTTACCCTCACTCTTTTGCTTGCCCCTCTTTATCCTCACAGTCTCAATCCCAATTCCCATCTATTTTGGTTTCAGCTGATTATATTGTTCTTTTATTTAATTTTTCCCTTGCATTTTCCATTCACTTAGAACAGGATCCCACATTAAATGAGGCTCCAGGCTCACTTAAGGATGCATTTTGCAAACCAAATAAAGTAAAATCATCAGTAAATTCCAAATGCTTTATTATGCTCCTCTACACACGTACAGATTCCAGTAAGGCTTTTGCTATGAAAACAATTCTAAGACAAGGATTCCAGATGCAATTAATAATTTTTTTCTAACCATGCCATTTATTTAAAGTCTATTACAAGGATCTAATATATTGAATCTTGGGGGAAAAAAACATTCAGAGAGAACTTGGACAGACAGAAGCCAAACCAGAACTTGTCATAAATTGCTTAGCATATTAAAAAATGCTGAAATAAGGATAAATCAGGATCTACCAGAGAAAATAAAGGAGAGTGGCAAGCTAAATAGTTTAGTGACTTACAAAGTCACCTGATCTGATATTCTGTCCTCAAAAATCATACTATAGGAAAAAGATTTCAGTAGTTTCACTGCCAAATCCCTTTATTTCAAAAATGAGAAAATTCAGGCTCAAGACCTTAACTAGTTGGTTAATAACAGAGACCATAACCCAGATTTTGAGGTTTATTTAGAGCCATCACTAGCATTTCACATTGATTTATGTTTTCAATTTATGAATAATACAGTCCAGCCAATATTTCTTGCTCTTTTCCTTGATTGTTTTATATACAGGGCTTCTATTCTATGGGTCCTTGATCACTTTTAGGTTTGACAAAATACTTTTCTTTCTTACTTAAAGCACTAATTGCATTCTCAGAACACTCTGAGAAAGCAGAGTAGAACAGAATGCAAAAAGTCAGGGAAGGCCCCATTGTAAGTGTTTCATTGCTTTGGGGCAGTATGCTCCTTGCCCTGACATAATGGTCAGGTTGGTGAAAGCGCCAGGGACTGGAACACTTGGCTTCTGCCACTCCTTGGTAAGAAGATTGCTTCCAGAACACCATCTACAGAGATATGGTTCTTCCTCTAAGCTGCCAGCATCTGTCTTCAGGCCAAGGGAGTATTTCTGGATTCTCACAGGAATATATAATGTGCGTATTTGTATGTATGTATGTGTATATACATATGTGTATGTATACACGTGTGTGTGTATTTGAAGAGATTTTTTAAAATACTGGATTACTTTTTTCCTCTGTATATTTCATGCCCCCCAAAGTATGAAAATAAAAAATAGATCTTAACTCATGGAAGAAAATAAACAATTTAACCAATATATACACACTGTAAAGTTGCTCAGTTGTGTCCAACTCTGCGATCCCATGGACTGCAGCCTACCAGGCTCTTTCATCCAGGGTATTTTCCAGGCAAGAATATTGGAGTGGGTTGCCATTTCCTTCTCCAGGAGATCTTCCCAACCCAGGGATTGAACCCGGGTCTCCTGCATTGTAGGCAGAAACTTTACCGTCTGAGCCACCAGGGTGGTATAGTCATTAAGTTGTGTCCAACTCTTGTGACTCCGTGGACTGTAGCCCACCAGGCTCCTCTGTCCCTGGGATTCTCCAGGCAAGAATCCTGGAGTGGTCAGCTTTTCCTTCTCCAGGGGCTTTTCCTGACCCAGGGATCGAACCCCTATCACCTGCATTGCAGGCAGATTCTTTACCGACTGAGCTACAGATATTCACAAAAGCTGTGTTCACTGTTTATTATTAGATTTTAAGATTATTATATCCACTTACATATAAAATTCTCCTCCTCAAACCTCTTTCCCTCTCTTTCTCACTCTCTATCTCTTGCTATCTTTATTTCTATCTCTAGTTCTATCACTTCTATGCTTATGTACACATATACACATATACATTCCTATCTAGTTCAATCCCCATAAGCTTAATTTCAGTTACAGTGGGCAAAGAACCGATGACTTATAATATTCCTGTAGTACTCAACTCTTGTAACTTGGTGCCTCAAACTTTCACGTGACTGTTTTGAGTGGCTTTTAGTAACAGAGGGAATGATAATAGTTAATTTATTATCCCTTCATTCTACTCTCAGTAGTGTCTAAAGGAATTGGACTTTAGATCAAAAGGGAAATTTTGATCAATTTTAGAGATGAAGAAATGGTATGAAGGGTGGAACCAATTGAGAAGCTGGTAGGTTGAGTTAGCACTTGACTGGTTAGGGGTGGATCTGGGAAAAAGAGATTTCTAAAACTGAGGAAGTTCCTAAATTATATCCAATCAAAATTAATTCACTACATAGTTTTTTCTTGAGACAGTATTAGATAGTATGTCTAATCAAAATTCATTCATTTCATCATTTTTCTTGAATTTTGCCTAAATATGAGTACTGAAAGGTACATCTATAATTAATAGTTTTGGGGTATGGATTATGTTACCTAGTGTATAAAATGTATTCTAACCTACAATCATATTCACAAACATGAAACCAAATAGTTAATAGCCCAGACTTGCTCAGGTGAAAGTTTAAGTAGATTTAAGCCAGTGACCTAATGTGAAGAGCCACCTGAGGTGAAGAGCCAGTTCATTGGAAAAGACCCTGATGCTGGGAAAGATTGAAGGCAGAAGGAGAAGGGGATGACAGAAGACAAGATGGTTGGATGGGATCACCGGCTCAATGGACATGAGTTGTGAGAAAACTCTGGGAGAGAGTGAAGAACATGGAAGCCTGGTGTGCTGCAGCCCATGAGGTTGCAAATAGTCAGACGACTGAGTGACTGAACAACAAAACCATTTACACAATCTAAAGATAGTTCTAAATTAATTATGACTATCCACAGGTATGTACTTCACCATGGTGACAGGCTTCTTTTACAAATTGTGCTCACTATCTTAACTTCAGTAGAATCTTTAAGAATAACATTATTTTTTAAAACATATTGAATAATAGAAATGTTACATATGCATTTTCTATTTTATTACACTTGTTATCTTTTCTTAACTGAGTTTTATATTTCTAGAAGTTTAAAATATTCTCTTGAGCAACAATGTTAGATACTAAGTGATATTTCTTCAAATTTATGAGATGTTCACATTAATTTCTCCCAGATTTCAAAATACTTTGATGTATTCTGAGAGATTTGGCTGTTTCTACCACCTAATGTATATTAGACTCCCTATTTATGCTATAAATTCAGATACATACACCCCTTCTCCACAAAAGTATAACTTTTAAAAGAACTTCATAGTTATTGCTGGGAATTCAAACTTAATTCAATGTCATATGAAGTTACCTATGCAAATAATTAAAATGGCAATAGAAGAAACAGATAATTTCTACACATAGCTCAATTGTCACATAGCAGAAAAGGAGCAACAATATTAAAGCTAACTTTTCCTCTTTTGGATTAGCAAATTTCTTTTCACACTGACTGTAAACTATATTCCAATTTCAGAAACATTAAAATGTTAAAATTAACATTAAATGTAACATTAATGTTACATTAAATATAATGTTACATTAAATGTAAGATTAACATTAAAATGTACATATTAGTTTCAATAAAGTACAGTAGAGATGACCTTCCCTCCTTTACTTTTATATGTTAATAGTTAAATACTCCTATGGTTTTGACACTTGATCATCCTTAATTTTGTATGCCCTTAATCTCAACTCCTCCCAGTTGTTCTTACAATTCAGTGTACCCAATACATATCTCTACAGATCTGCTCATTCAGCCTTCACTAGACTTTTGTGTCCAATCACTTTTGTTTTATTACCTTTCCCCCCTTAAAAATTTTCAGATGTTGCATTTCATTCCTTCTTTAAGTTGCTCATCATAGTTATCCATCTTTTCAAAGTTTAGCTCCTGCCACCCTTTTCTTATTGTCCATAAGTTATTTAAATCCGTGTGATTGGCTTTAGATTCCACCATCTTAATGAAATCATTCTCTTTTAGTTCTGTTGAATTTCTAATTATCATAACTTACTGAGAATTTCTTCATCCTTTATCCCATTAGGCCTCAAAGATTTGTTCTCCTGGTTTGTTATTGGTAACTTGATACCCTTTCCTTCTCAGCTTCCAAGTCTCTATACATTTCTCTTCTAACATCTTCTTCCCTTAATCTTTCACTTATGCCTTTTCTGCCCAACTCCCCTCCCATAAAAAGAAGCCATTTCTACGTGCATTGCTTTATCTACATCCCACAATTGACATCAGCCCTTCTCATAGCTTCAACAATCATTTTAAGGCAATGATCCTCAAATTGTGATGGTCACATCACACTTCTACATTTCCAGTTCATCTACCTTTGAATATCATGGTTGCATCTCAAACTGGACATACCCAATACCACACTTATCATTACCTCTCCCCAACTTTACTATGTCTCTTGCTTGTTTTGAAGGCCTTTGCCATTCTCTCAGTCATCTAGATATGAAGCCTTGGATTCACCATCAACTTTTTATTTTCTCTTACTTTCATTAGGTCAGTGATTGAAGCTTGTAGACATCATTGTTAAAAAATAGTCTGTGTCTGCTCTTGTTCTTTTTTATTAATTTCCACTTTCCTCATACTGGTTGAAATTATGTTTTGCTAGATGATATAAATAGTCCCTTCTAATTGGTCCCTTTTTGGCCCTAATCCACCATTCTCCCAATATAGCCCCCTAAAAGCTTCATGACTCTGATCATACCACTCCCTAATGAAAAGTCTTATCAAACACTCATTAATAACTACCCAATAATTTAGCTTTAGCCTAGCATTTAGAACATCCCATGAGTGAGCCTAAGTCACCCACTTTTCAAAATAAATCTCACATTTGTGACTAGTGTTATTCAATTTAAAATCCAGCCAAAACTGTATTAACACCTGGATTTGTAACTCTGCCCAGAAATCCTTTATGTTCCCCATCTCTACTAACCTTTATTCTCTAAAGCTAATATTTTAACTCTTTCTTGATTCTTCTTACCCACCCCTCACAATTCCTATCTCAGTGCAGAAGATTTCACCTCCAGGTTCAATAAGAAAATAGAGGCATTGGACAAATACTCTCAAATATTCCCTCCTTCCTTACATAAAATTTATCCCTATCCTTATTTGTTACCTATTCTTTCCGTATAGTTCCAATAGGAGGAGTGGCTTCTTCCTGTCTGTCATCTGTGCCTCCATCTTTCTCTGCATTTCATATCTTCTGGTTTCTTAACTGTCTTGTTATGCCCTCTTAATCCTATGTCATCAGCCTTTCACTGTCTATTATTCACCTGATCTTCTGTCTATAAACTAGTGCATTTATCTTCTAAAAATTGAACTTTCTTCTTATCTACTGCTCCCTTTGATGCAAAGAGCTGACTCATTTGAAAAGACCCTGATGTTGGGAAAGATTGAAAGCAGGAGGAGAAGGGGATGACAGAGGATGAGATGGTTGCATGTCATCAATGACTCAATGGACATGAGTTTGGGTAAGCCCCAGAAGTTGGTGATGGACAGGGAGGCCTGGTGTACTGCAATCCATGGGGTCGCAAAGAGTCGGACACAACTGAGCAACTGAACTGAACTGAATGCTCCCTCTAGTAGATTCTCCTCCCTTACAGAGCCAATATTCTGGGACAGGCAGTTTGTATTCATTTGTTTCTACCTCTTTGTCTTGCATTCAGTTTTCAACTCATTGCAATATAGTTTCTACGCCCATCACTACACTAAAAGTGCTATTATCATGGTTTCTGCTAAGCTTATAGTTGCTAAATTCAATGGGAGAGTTCAGCCCTTCTTTTTTCAAAAAAAATCTATTTATTAATTTACTTAGCAGTTCTGGGTCTTATTTGCCACACATATGCGCTCTTTGGTCTTTATTATGGCATGAGGGATCTTTAGTTGTGGCATATGGGATCTAGTTCCCTGACTAAGGGTAGATCCCAGGCCACCTGCACCTGAGAAGCTTTTAGGAAATAATGATGCCTGAGCTCTGCCCACAGAATCTCACATTTAATTGGTCTGAGAGAGAACCAGGCTGTCCGTGTTTTGCAGCAATTTGTTGAATGACTATAATGTCCAGCCACAACTGACTCCTGTATTAGCAGGTGGGTTCTTTACCACCAGTGCCACCTGGGTAGTCCTTGTTTTAAGTAAGTATGTATTTACCATCTCTGATGGTCTTTGATGTCAGGATCATGTTCAAATTCCCCGCTATATGTCTTCATACTTTGGACATAGCATAGGAAATCTTTTAATTTAAAATACATAAAATGATTTCAATACTTAATATAACCAGAATAATAAAGCCAAATTCAAACCATGTTCGTAAGGAACAAGGTTAGTGTCAACATTCAGATGGCTGAGTTTAAAAAAAAAGAAAACTAAGAAAAATGTTTGTTCACAGTCTGGGGTTTGAAATGTGGCCCTACAAAAATAAACAGTTCTTAAATTCTGGTAGAAGCAGTTTGTGGGCTGCTGTCCTAATCAATTCTCCAGTGAACTAGCCCCACTAACCTTTTAATCTTGGCACTGCCTAAATTGTGTTTTTGTAACAACTTGCACAATCTTCCTTTTTTACATCTTCCTTTTCTCCAGTGTAACTGACTTTAGAGGATATTGACAGTGCTGAATTAAATGATGAAATAATCTCTTTTCCCTTGTCAGCCCATCTGGGAAAGACGTTCTTGCACATAGTCATTTTTAAAGTACAATTAACAAGAAAGGGGAAAATTGGTTAATAAAACAGAATTGTATTAAGTTCCACCCCCATGATGCTTGAGAAATACTAGAACAATTACATTTATAATCCATGCTCAAAACAGAAGGGGAGAAAAAGAGTTGCCATCCAAATTAGTTAAAAAAAAAAAACCTCATCCCCTGCCCTTCCTTGCCCTGAAGTATTTTTCCAGAAAAGGAAATATCTGCTGATCTTCTGGATGCCTCTGAGCAAGACAGACCTCTCCATCAATAATATGTGCAGAAATCCTGCCATTTGTGCAGAAATAAGATCTGCCTTCAGGCTACAAATGGGCTTGGGGACCTGATGAGATGGTCTGCAGCCACAGGACATACCAGATGTTTCTAAGCATGGACTGGGGAAGAGAATTCAGCACTGATTTAGAGCAGTACCTTTCAAACTCATTTGCCTGGGGTGAAAGGACATGTAACCCTTGTACATATTGACACAGTATATGTAAAAATGTGTGTGTATATGGGTATATATTTGAAAATAAATTCAAATAAATAAATTTAAAAAAATAAATTTAAAGGAAGAGCTTTGTAATCCATTAGTAGTTCATGAAATCAATTTTGCATGTGTCAAACAGCATTTTAAACAAGAATAGAAAATATCAGTTTGTATTTTCACATTAATGGTAAGCATTTTTTATGATTTCAATTGCATACATTAACTTCTAAAACACATAAACTCACGAGTTTACTAAATCTATAGAAACCAAATTAAGTGACAATATCCATGAAAGGATATTGAATAACCTTTTGCCAACCAGTGGGTCTCAGGAAGTTTCAATCACTCTGTCAGCAAATACACACTGATCGAAGACCGTGTTCCAGGCCCCTTGCAAAGGAAAATGTGTTCCTGGGACACAGTCTTCAATTTCCCCTATGCCCTTTGGTTATGTCAATCTTGGCCTGATACATGCTAAGAATCATATCCAGTGCCACTGTTGTGGGAGAAGGATAAACAAGGTTTTGGGGAAAGGTAGATATAGCTGAAAAAACTCATATGTTGCTGTCTTATCTCAATTTTTCTTGTTCTGTTTGGGTATTTCAGATGCCCAGTTCTTTCCTTATGAATCCTCATTGCTTGAGGTCCCCAGGTCAGGTGTCCAACCCATTCCAGTGCTCTTGAGCAATGACTTTCTATGCTGCCTCACTGAAACTTACCTGCCTTATAATGCCATCTTTCTTGGTCTCAGAGATGAGACAAAAGGCTCTTGAGGCATTAATGGTCAGAGTATCTGAAGTATAAAATCTTTCCAGCTAGCATCATCTTTCTGACAGGAACATCCCAATAGAATGAGGACTGTAAATAATTTAGGATAAGTCAATTCAGACTTTCAATCAAAGGGATACTGAGGTGAGCTAGAAATAAACTGTTCCTACCTTGAGAGGCATTTTGAGTCTGGTAGTTAAGACAGATATTAAACAAGTATAATATGAAAACTGTATTAAAAATTTTAAATATAGGAGGTATATAAATTTATGAAAAGATATTTGATTAATTCTAGTAGGTCAGGAAAGTGTTCTGAGGCAATGACTTTTAAATTGAAGCTTGAGGATAAGTCGGCATTATCTGGGTGAGGGAGGAGAGCTACAGCATGGATCTTTGTAGACAGACCATCACTTTACTAGATTTGTACATTTGGAGAAAATTTTTTAACTCTTTTAAGCTTTAGTTTTATGATAAAAAAAATCAAGGAAATAAATCAATCTCACATGATTGCATATACTGCATTTAACATAGGCTCAATACTTAGTATTCAAAATATAGCCACCAGTAATGGTAGTTACAGTGGTACCAGTATTAGCAGTGGTGGTAACAGTACTCAGCCAGTGCAGAACTGGTTTCCAGATGAAATGAGATGTCTGTGAATCTTTACAGACTGGAACTTATGGGAGAGTTGCTTATTCATAAGCCTCATTCATCTGAAGTAGAAGCCATTTGATGGCAACTAATGGCTCTACGAGGCCCCCAGAGGGAGGCAAACTATCTGAAAATACAAGCGTGGAGCAACCTTCATTGGCAGGAGAAGCCCGCAAAGTCCTCAAGTTGCAGAAGGTCTTTCTTCAGAGCAGGAATGTGGAGTTCATGATTTCATCAACTCAGTATTCTCTGTGTTCTGGTTTACTCTGCGGCTTCATTCACTCTTTCCAAAGAAACTTAAACACGTTTCAATAGTTCACATTGGAATGAGAAGACTGAAGGGAAATCTTAGTTGATGTTTCTTTTCCATCTGTCAGGTCAAATCTTTAGTATGGACCAGATAATATGAATAGAAACCATTTTGAGAAGTATTAATAATTGTTTGGTTGTATTGATCCAGTGGTAAGCAGGAAATGACTGTGCAAGTGAATATGTTTTTCAAGCATCAAAGGAAACTCACACTCTACAGTTTATTCATCATTTTTTTAACCAAAGAAAGTAAATTATTCTTTTGATCATTCTTTCTTAACAATGGTAATAAACAGTTCCTCATAAATGCTTTCAATTAAAAGTGTTCTGATATTAAATAACTGCTACTCACTGAGTAACAGTGTCCCAAGAATGCACCAAAGTAAGAGCCCAGTTATACCCAAACCCTATTCAAAAATCTTTCAATGGCTCCATGGAAACATGAATCTTATATAACTCTTCAGTTTGGCATATGGCCCTCTGATTCCAACACATTTTACTAAGTTCATTTGTATATGATTCCCAGACTCTCCAGCTGAAATAGATTACTCATGGTTTCCCACACACAGCCCTCAATTTCCTGGCTTCCTGCCTTTGTTTATGCCATTGCTTCTATCTGTAACAATCTCTTCTACTCTGTAAAACCTTACCATCCATCAGATCATCCCAAATGACATCTTCCTTTCAGGATCACCAAGTCTCTCTTAGTCTCTAAAACTGATGGAACTTCCTTTTCCAAAGCCTCCCAATACTCTGTGTTCATGCGCTCAGTTGCTCAGTCACATCGAACTGTTTGCAACCCCATGGGCTGTAGCCCACAAGGCTTCTCTGTCCGTGGGATTTCCCAGGCAAGAATACTAGAGTGGGTTGCCATTTTCCTCTTCCAAGGGATCTTCCTGACCCAAGGATTCAACCTGTGTCTCCTGCATCTCCTGCACTGCAAGCAGATTCTTTACCATTGAGGCATCCACTGCATATTCCAAGTTTGTATTCCTGTACCAATTTTCAAAACATGTTATGCTAAGATTTAGCATAAAGTTTGAGAATATGGACTTTGGGGTCAAAGAAATAAAATGGTCCCTTGAATCTACCATGCCACACACACAAAGCTTTTCAACTTTGGCCAAATAATTTAGCTTGTTTAAGCTGCATTTCTTTATTTGAAAAAGAGCTAGGTCACAAGACACCCTCTAACAACATGATGAAGGCTCTGTACATTGTCTGAAAAGAAATATACAAACCTATACATTTTCAGTCTGTATACACATACATTTGTGTCTACCCAGTAGTATTCTAGAGCAGAGAATCTCAAGTTGTGGTCTTATATGCTTGGACATTCCCAAGACTTTTTAGGACATACAAGAGGTAAAAATTCTTTCTGTAAATACACTCAGACATTATTTACCATTTTCTCTGTGCTGACAGTTGCACCACTGACACAAAAATAATGATGGATAAAACTGTTGGCATCATAGCATGAATCAAGGCAGTGACACCAAGCTGTCATTGTATTCATTGTATTCTTATTAGTCATGTTATTATTTACTGTTATGCACTTGCAGTTTAAAAATTACAGTTTCACTTAAGAAAGTCCTTGATGAAGCAGGAAAACTAGCTAACTTTTTTTAGATCTCAAATCTGAGTCACATTCTGTATGTGAAACAGGAAGTACACCTGTAGCACTTCTGCTACGTACTGAAATACAGTGGTTGCCTGGAGAAAAGGCATGAGTGTCTGAGATGTGAGCTAAACTAATCACTTTTCTTTTATTAGAACATTTATTTTATTTTTACCTGAAGGAATGACTGACCAACAAACTGATATTCAGACCATTGTTTGGGTATTTGGTAGACATTTTCTCACAAATGAACAAGGTGAACCTATTGCTTCGAAGAATAAAAACTTAAAATATTTGTCACCAAAGGTAAAATTTGAGCTTTCAAGCAAAAAATAAATTTTAAAAAACTTGTATAAGCTGCTGTGAGCCTAATATCTTTCCAATACCTGAAGACTTTCCCAGTGAGATCAAAGGTAATACTAACAAATAATGTCTTTAAAATAGCTCGTATTATAAATGTGTCAGTGTTTGGAAGATCCGCATAACTCAGTAAACCAATACAATATTTTCAAATGAATAGTGTATGATATAAAATTATGTGTGAGTAAAAGACCCATCGCACTAACCGCGGGTGGCTGCGACCCAGCGCACTAAGCGCGGCCGAAAGGAGTTACCCCACGTACAAGGTCAGGGGCAGCGGCTGAGAGTGCCAGGCTGCAACAGCGCAGGAACGCCGAGAGGAGCTACTCTGCATCTGAGGTCAGGGGCAGCGGGGAGGAGACACCCTGCGTCCAAGGTCAGGGATGGCGACCGAGAGGAGCTACTCCACGTCCGAGGCCAGGGACGGCCGGGAGGAGACACCCCAAGCTGGAGGCCAGGGGCAGTGCCCGAGGCCATGGGTGGTGATGGGGAGAAGCAACCCGAGGAGCAGTGGCTGCACGGGCACAGGAGGGCCTAGAGGAGCCACCCCACGTTGAAGGTCAGGAGGGGTGGTAAGGAGATACCCCTCCTCCAAGGTAAGGAGCAGTAGCTGTGCTTTGCTGGAACAGCTGTAAAGAGATACCCCACGCCCAAGGTAACAGAAAACCAAGTAAGATGGTAGGTGTTGCAAGAAGGCATCAGAGGGCAGACACACTGAAACCATACTCACAGAAAACTAGTCAATCTAACCACACTAGGACCACAGCCTTGTCTAACTCAATGAAACTAAGCCATGCCCGCGGGACAACCCAAGATGGATGGGTCATGGTGGAGAGGTCTGACAGAATGTGGTCCACTGGAGAAGGGAATGACAAACCACTTCAGTATTCTTGCCTTGAGAACCCCATGAACAGTATGAAAAGGAAAAATGATAGGATATGAAAGAGGAACTCCCCAGGTCAGTAGGTACCCAATATGCTACTGGAGATCAGTGGAGAAATAACTCCAGAAAGAAGGGATGAAGCCAAAGCAAAAATAGCACCCAGTTGTGGATGTGACTGGTGATAGAAGCAAGGTGCAATGCTGTAAAGAGCAATATTGCATAGGAACCTGGAATGTCAGGTCCATGAATCAAGGCAAACTGGAAGTGGTCAAACAAGAGATGGCAAGAGTGAACGGCAACATTTTAAGAACCAGCGAAATAAAATGAACTGGAATGGGTGAATTTAACTCAGATGACTATTCTATCTACTACTGCGGGCAGGAATCCCTCAGAAGAAATGGAGTAGCCCTCATGGTCAACAAAAGAGCCCAAAATGCAGTACTTCGATGCAATCTCAAAAATGACAGAATGATCTCTGTTCGTCTCCAAGGCAAACCATTCAACATCACAGTTATCCAAGTCTATGCCCCAACCAATAACGCTGAAAAAGCTGAAGTTGAATGGTTTTATGAAGACCTACAAGCCCTTTTAGATCTAACACCCCCAAAAGATGTCCTTTTCATTGTAGGGGACTGGAATGCAAAAGTAGGAAGTCAAGAAACAGCTGGAGTAACAGGCAAATTTAGCCTTGGAATGCAGAATGAAGCAGGGCAAAGACTAATAGAGCTTTTCCAAGAAAATGCACTGGTCATAGCAAACATCCTCTTCCAACAACACAAGAGAAGACTCTACACATGGACATCACCAGATGGTTGACACCGAAATCAGATTGATTATATTCTTTGCAGCCAAAGATGGAGAAACTCTATACAGTCAACAAAAACAAGACCAGGAGCTGACTAGGGCTCAGATCATGTACTCCTTATTACCAAATTCAGACTTAAATTGAAGAAAGCAGAGAAAACCACTAGACCATTCAGGTATGACCTAAATCAAATCCCTTATGATTATACAGTGGAAGTGAGAAATAGATTTAAGGGCCTAGATCTGATAGAGTGCCTGATGAACTATGGAACAAAGTTCGTGACATTGTACAGGAGACAGGGATCAAGACCATCCTCATGGAAAAGAAATGCAAAAACACAAAATGGCTGACTGGGGAGGCCTTACAAATAGCTGTGAAAAGAAGAGAGGCAAAAAGCAAAGGAGAAAAGGAAAGATATAAGCATCTGAATGCAGAGTTCTAAAGAATAGCAAGAAGAGATAAGAAAGCCTTCTTCAGCAATCAGCAAAGAAATAGAGGAAAAGAACAGAATGGGAAACACTAGAGATCTCTTCAAGAAAATTAGAGATACCAAGGGAACATTTCATGCAAAGATGGGCTCGATAAAGGACAGAAACCGTCTGGACCTAAGAGAAGCAGAAGATATTAAGAAGAGGTGGCAAGAATACACAGAAGAACTGTACAAAAAAGATCTTCACGACCCAGATAATCATGATGGTGTGATCACTAATCTAGAGCCAGACATCCTGGAATGTGAAGTCAAGTGGGCCTTGGAAAGCATCACTACAAACAAACCTAGTGGAGGTGATGGAATTCCAGTTGAGCTGTTTCAAATCCTGAAAGATGGTACTCTGAAAGTGCTGCACTCAATATGCCAGCAAATTTGGAAAACTCAGCAGTGGCCACAGGACTGGAAAAGGTCAGTTTTCATTCCAATCCCAAAGAAAGACAATGCCAAAGAATGCTCGAACTATCGCACAATTGCATTCATCTCACATGCTAGTAAAGTCATGCTCAAAATTCTCCAAGCCAGGCTTCAGCAATATGTGAACCGTGAACTCCCTGATGTTCAAGTTGGTTTTAGAAAAGGCAGAGGAACCAGAGATCAAATTGCGAACATCCGCTGGATCATGGAAAAAGCAAGAGAGTTCCAGAAAAACATCTACTTCTGCTTTATTGACTATGCCTAACCTTTGACTGTGTGGATCACAATCAACTGTGGAAAATTCTGAAAGAGATGAGAATACCAGACCACCTGACCTGCCTCCTGAGAAATCTGTATGCCAGTCAGGAAGCAACAGTTAGAACTGGACATGGAACAACAAACTGGTTACAAAAAGGAAAAGGAGTACGTCAAGGCTGTATATTGTCAGCCTGCTTATTTAACTTCTATGCAGAGTACATCATGAGAAACGCTGGACTGGAAGAAACACAAGCTGGAAT